>CAJUYG010000890.1:104717-118337 GCA_910591675.1 Galerucella calmariensis | reverse complement strand
TATAACTTCAAATTAAAAATTTAACAATTCAATTTTATGTTTCCACTAATTTTGTGGTAAACGAATGTCCAATTTGTATAATGCTACGGTTTCCTTTTTTAAATATACGATGCTGTTATAAGTAGATGTTGCCAGTCGGACTCCCTCATGGAGGGTACCGTACCATTATCTATAATAATGAATATTCTGCTAAATATTTCAAACGTCTACCTGTTGTCGTTATTAATATCAAGCAGAATGATTATTTAAAAATAAAATTAACAATAAAAAAAAATTCCTCTCGGGGATTCGAACCCGGGTCTACCGCGTGAGAGTCTGGTGTGCTTACTACTCAACCACCAAAATGCAAATTGTTTATCTATAACGTCAGATGTATTACATAACTCTTGCTTAAAAGGAACTAAAGTTCCTACCGTGTGTTCCGCGACACGTTCTACCTTTTTGAAAGATATATTCCATCCATATCCAATACAATAACTCTATAGATTTTGTATTTTGTCTAATGATTTTAAGTTTCAATTCAAAATAAACATTTAAGCGATATATAGATTTCAACTATAGACAAAGAGCTGTGTCGGAGTTACTGACTCAATTTGTACAAATCAAATACTTTATAAGTGATTACACACATCAATTAAATATACTTCATTGTACAGTGAAATTAATTAACTATATCTAATATTAAACATAGGGTTAAAAATTTTAATTTCAAAATCTAACATAACCAAAACATTCTAAAAAAGACTCTTTGCAGAATACCTAAAGACAATTTTTAGTCAAATACTTTTCCACCACTTACACACACTGGCTTTTAATTTCTTTCATCTTACTAAAAAAATAGACCCCATAAAACTCTGGGCCCATCTTGACTACTTCAAGAATTATATTTAATTCAACAAGTTATCTTAAATGCACTTCTGTGTTTTTTTTAATGTTTCATACATTATTTGTTGAACATGTGTATGTTCATTGATATATCTACTAAACGAAACTAACATGAATACTTCCTGTGATATTTGTGATTTTTTTAACCAATAAATGTTTCCAAAAAATTTTTTATTACCAGAAATTTTTATCGTATTTTTGATGGAGTTCAAGAAAAAAGCTGTGAATTTAAATTCTCATTTGAAATACGTGGTACCCTATGTTATGTCATATCATGGTTGTAATATAATGTAGGTACTTACCTATATGAAGTTTGATGTTCATCTTCAAAACAACATAATTCACTTACAGCATTGTGCTGATACAATGTAACAGTCATAAATTATAATCATCCATCCATAGACTGTCGAGTACAGATTATGCTAGTGTTAGACTTTTCAACAACTTACCGGACACTATCAAAATCAAAGAATATAAAAAGAAGTTCAAGAAGACTGCTTTAGATTAAGCCCTAAATTAAGAACCTTTCACAGCAGGAGGACCTGTAGGAAGGAAGGAGAAATTACTTTTGCTTTCAAATTCTTTATATACCTATTTATATTTTTTAAAAGCTTTCATTCCACTTGCATGTGGATATTATTTTCATTTATAATTGATTTTATGAATCCTCCTGTTGATAAAACTGTTTCTATTTTTTTATTTTTATATCTACCGCATTCATCATACACTCATTTTACAAAACATAATATAAATTTTTTATAGCAAAACAGTTCTTATATGATAGGACATCACACTCTCCGCAAATTGTTTTGGTACTTTTCAGTATTCCACTTATAGCACAACTACCACATGTCATCTTCTTTGAGTTTGAAATAGTCCAATCACAATTTGTATATTCCACCAATGATATCTTGAAATTGTCTTCCTTGGAACAAAAATTGGTGTTGGTTCTGACCATATATAATTGGAATTATTTAAAAGAAGTACCTTCTTCATTTGATTCAATTGTAACTCTTTGATGTGCTGAAAATAGTCCCAATTACTACTGCACAGTGACACACACTGAATTCTGTGTGGATTTCATTCATACTTATCAGCATTTTTTAGGCATTATCTGTAACAACAGAAAAAAATCAGTGGTTGATGGGTACATATTTGTGCATAATGTGTAGAAATATGTGGAATATTTTTTATTCATTACTATTTTGCAACACAATTATATAAATATATTGAAGAAACTTACCTTTAACCAAACATACCACCAGCTAGGCGAGATACTCATTTTTTCCTTGGCATTTGCTAAATCCAATCGTAAAATGTAACCTAGTTAAAATAAACAAACCATCTTCATTTACATAACCTTAAATAATTTACCATGACATTCCAACTATACGTTTTAGACCAATTTGCTACTAAAGAGTTTGTGCTCCTTATGTCTAGTCTACATGATTCAAGACCAAAACTTACAGCAGGTAGTCGTTAATACGATAACAATATCACAGTATCGTACTAGTTTCTTCGTAAAGCGAAAAGAGAATGCCTAATAGGTAAGTATGATTATCTTACTTCTTTTATTTGAAACATTTTGATAACATCTGCCAATTAGACGAAATAAATCAAAGCCCAACCATGTATGTTTCAACAGTTCAATTTGTTTAGTGAATAAAAGTCAAACATGTTTTTTAAAAATTTGCTGATTTTTTTTTACAAAATAAATTCAATTCATGTTTTAGACTCCTCGTGAAAAAATGATATGTTCCAGAACATAGTTTAGTCTAGTCTACATGATTCAAGACCAAAACTTACAGCAGGTAGTCGTTAATACGATAACAACATCACAGTATCGTACTAGTTTCTTCGAAATCGAAAAGAGAATGCCTAATAGGTAAGTATGATTATCTATATATCTATCGATATCGATATATCTATAGCCAAACATGTTTTTTAAAAATTTGCTGATTTTTTTTACAAAATAAATTCAATTCATGTTTTAGACTCCTCGTGAAAAAATGATATGTTCCAGAACATATTTTCTTAGGTTTCCGAAGAGGAAAACATTTAGGTTAGTATCATCATTATTAAAAAAAAGGAGTGGTATCATATTTATAGTTTAACAATTGTATGCGAATAGATATTCCAAACAGCATTAATTCACAATAAAGCACTAAATAATTCATGAATTCACACGAAATTACAGGGAAAGAGGTGAAATTAAAACAGACTTCAAGAGTTAATTTACATTGCTGTGAAAGGAAACCAACTTGTGTTAAATTTAAAGCGATTTACTTTTATAAATTCTAACTTCCGTCCAAATTAGAAGGTGATCTTTGTTATTTTCACTACGTAAATAAATTTTTGACTTGAACAAGGAAAGTCTTCTTTTTGTTAATTTTTTGGGAAATCAAACCACAATCTCTTTTATATTTTCAATCCAACGTTTCGGTAGCGTTTCAGCTACCGTTATCAAGAATAATTAAGTTTTTAGAAAATTCTGGTCCATATCTGACACTACGAAAAACTATTACTACTAGACAATCAATAATAACTTAATGTTTAATACAGATAGGTAGATACCAGAATTTTATAAAAACTTTATTATTCTTGATAACGGTAGCTGGAGCATACCGAAACGTTGAATTAGATATATGAAAAAGATCGTGATTTGATTTCCCAAAAAATTAACAAAAATAATAACCACAAGGAACATACAAATGATAAGGAAAGTGTTCCTTTAAAAAGATTTGTGGAATTGGAAATAATATAACTAAACTGGATTAACAAAAGTACGTACTAAAATGTTCATCAAGCACACAGTTCATGGTTTCATTGCAAAGATATTTTCATCATTTTCAGAAGCAGGGCATCAGTAAGTACATAGAAATATGCTTATAAATGTATTATGGTGTTATATCGACCGAAAGGATAGTGGAATTTCCGGTCAAACCACAAACTCATCACTAAAATTAATCGTTCAATGCTCAGCGGTGCTATTTACACAAAATACAGAGTGATCAAAATTCTTATCATCAAACGAAATAATTTTACATCAATTCAACGCTGTGGCAGTCATATATCATGTTATCTACATTGGTTTAAATTGCTCTTTTTTTTATTATTATCAAAGATAATATTTTTCCGTAATCCCATACTGTTATTTCGATTTAACGGTATTCAGATGACAATTGAAAAGTTAATGTTTACAGCCTCCATCCGTTAAGAAATCACTTGTTCAAATATTTTTTCAAAACTTTAATCCGCTTAAAATAACAACAATTATAATTTTATTAACTATTTATAAATTTGGAAAGTATTTGACAATTGCTATTATTTGAAATTTCTATTCCATTGATGGGTTAGGTTAGGTTATGTGTGTGGTGAGTGGGTCTATAAGGCACTCCACTGCGACTCGCAAGAGTCTATTGTGGCTCACACGTATTCAGATTTCACCAAACAAATTCAGCTTCTTAACAAAGCCGATTTGTTCATTTGGTGAATGATATTTCAGGTCCGAGGGCGAGAGAAAGACCCTGCCAAACATCAGATACCTGATTCGAGCTGTGGCGGGGCAGGCACAATTAATATTCTCTGCGGTTTCATCATCTTCCAGACAAAGACGGCAAGTCGGATCTTCCGACAGTCCAAGTTTTACCATATGATGATTCAGATGACAGTGGCCTATTAGACAACGTAGGTCAAGCCTGCTATATAGTCTAACATTTGTTTGGAGACATTCTTCGAAGGATGTATAAAAGTCTTTGAATGAACCAATCCTGGTAAATTATGCCAGAAGTCTAAAGCTCTTCTTGCTCTCCAGGTATTTAGTGTTTGTTTGGCAAAACTTATTGCGATGCCAATTGTAGGCTCTGGTCCGATAGAAACACATGCGGCACCCTCCCTTGCAAGAGAGTGTGCCTTCTCGTTTCCTTCCATTCCAGAATAGTCAGGTATCCAGACCAGCAATACTTTATTGAGCTCTCCTATTGAGGAGTCTTTTTTGGCAGTCTGAAACCAATTTCGACGTTACACTGTGAGAGCTAAGTGCTTTTAAAGCCGCTTGGCTGTCCGAGAAAATTTTTATTGTTCTATGTATGAGATTGGCCTGCTTCATTGATGGGAGATTTTCCACCTATAGCACCAGGATTTGAACTTGCTGTCGGTGTCTATTACTATGAAATAGTTCTTCATTCTCTTTAAATTTTCAATATACGACACCGCAGAGGAGCTCCAGCCTCCAAGTTCTTTTACCGAACTATTTTCTACAAGCATAAGGTTCGTTCCAACCACCAGTAATTTACAGTAATATCACTAATACACATGCGCAGTTGAAAAAAATCGTTCCAACCATCTGAAACTACTGGTTCAGAACTATCGATTACTATCAGTTCTCTGTTCCATCCCGTTTGTGGACCAGTAAACTTACCGTTCAAACGATTCTTGCTTGATAGCGAGTATCGACAGTTCTGAAATTGAGAAACATGCGCAGTGGCAACATTTTTATCTTAAACTGTCAAATTTGGTTTTTATGGAAAGTGTGAAGGATATGAAAGTGAGTTTTTAGTTTTTGAACTGTTTTGAAAATAGTGTGCATCGTTTTTTACTGACTGTCTATTTGTGTAGTCGTTGATAAAATGAAAAAGAGAATTATATTCTGCAAAATTTCTTCTACCTATAAATTGAAAAATGGTCAAAATATAACATACATATAATTTTGCCATTTACCTACATAATTATCAAGGTTACAAAGACTTATATTATTTTGATATATGTGATTTTATTAGTATTAAGCTTCACTAATTTGATATTTTTAGGTTGAAAGTGTCCATTTTGGTTTTCATAAGTTCGTTGTATTTATTTTTATGTATTTTCAACCCTGAAGGCTTTATAATTACAAATAAAATGTCTAGTTTTCATACTTCTATTTTATGATTGAAATTTTAATACAATAAAATATATTTTCAATGATATTAAAATCAATTGTTCGTGGCAAAGTATTTACAGCAGCATCCCTAATTCTCTGTGCATTCCTGATTATATTTATATTATTTCCGTGAGGGTTCTAATAGGTAGATGTGTACGTCAGAATCGGTGCAACTACTAAACTACTTCAAAATACGTTCCAACCGTTTGGTAAGAGATTACCAATAATTTTACTAATTTCTCTCACGCATGCGCATTAAATAGTTCAATTACTGGTTACGTACGATAACAGAATTGCTGGTTGGAACGAACCTTTAGTAGCCGAGGATCTGCGGAACGAGTGTTCTGTGTAGATCTGAGGATTTTCCAGGATTTTAAGAATGCCGCAATTTTTTTGGAACAGCCTCTTGTTTTACACATTTACCATTCCTATAACCAATGAAGAAACGCCCATTTTTCAAATTTGAAGATCGCAAATCTACGTACTCATAGCATTGATTAAGAATTTTTTAATCAATGCTCATAAGCATCAAAAGGAAGTCCTTCTTTGGGAATGACAAAGACCCTGTTCTTTTTGTTTTCAGTATACCTTAATGTAACCAAAACTCTAGTCCTGGTGCTTTCAAATTCATCCACAGTCAGCTTAACAAGCTCGTCGCGTCTAAAGGTACGCAAAGTTACTAAAACAATGGGTTTATTGTTCAAATGTTGGTTATTGGTTTTCTTCTTTGTCGGAATTATTCAACTCCCTGTAGTTTGCATCAATTTGCTACACATTACAATATACTCAGAGCACTGGCACTACCAATGTTTTACAACGAAAAACTGCGATTTATTTCAATGCTTAATATTATCATGTACTTACACAATATAATTCCTCTTTAATGCGATTGAGTAGTTTTAGTCATTATAAGCTTTCCACGGTGAAACAATTAAGAAAAATACATTTTTAAATAGTAAAACTAATTATAAACCTAATATACATGTAATTTATAAGGTACAAACACCTGGGACTTATACTTGCTTGAAACATAAATTCGTATCACTTGGGACACAAACTTCTAGTTAACTGGTAAATGATCGTTAGGCTAAAACTGAAATTAAAGGGCAATTAGAAGTAGTTTGAATTTGGATTGCTCTTTAATAAAATCTTCTCAAATTAAAACGGGTACGTAATGATATGTTACAACTAAAGTATACATTGATTTCAATGAATGATTAATTTAATTTCAGACTTATTCTTAAATAACATACATTATATGTTTTGGGGATCCCACAGATTTTATACTGCAGTTTTATTTCATCTTATTCATTTCCATTTCGATTTATTTCTAAATAAAGTTCTTCTATCCTTTTGATTTTTTCAGTAGTGGATGCTGATGGTTAAAATAATTGATTGTGTTTTCCCCAAAATTTATCTGAAAACTATTCCTATCTTTCTCGATAGATTGTGAAAAAATATCTGATAATATTTTCAAGCGAATTAGTGTGGATAACGGATAAAACCAATACTACAACTTTATTGACCATAAAAACTAAGATAAAGGAGTGTCAAGAATATTTTTCTATCTTAAACGTTTTCACATCTCCAATCGATTATTTATGACAAATGTCGAACCCCCTTTCGTATATCAAATGAAAGGAAATACTCAGACATACTGCAAAGTAGATAAATAAAAGTGTGCTAAATTGTTTTCCGCAGTTGAAATATTACTTTTACTTACACTTTGATAAGTTTTTTGATAGGTACAATAGTATAAAAGTTATCGAGAAAATCTATTTATGGGTTGTATGAAGTTCGTGCAATGCAATGAGAAACAAATAAATTCTAAATAATATATATCATGTTTACATTTCTTGTTCCATTGAATAGTGGGATATTTTTCTTTCATTTTCGAAGATTATTACATGAGAATGTCCGGTTCCATATGTTTCTTTCCGTGTTTTAGTTAATAAGAAACATTTGAGGAAAATAGCAGGTAAAACGAAATGGGACAAAGTAAGGAACGAAGAAATTGGAAGCATAACTAATCAAAACCCAATAATATCAAATATTAAAAAGAAACAATTGAACTGGTTTGGCCACCTAGTAAGAATGAAGCTAGATAGAATTGCGAGAAAAGTTATGGAAATGGGAATATCAAGAAAAAGGCAAAGAGGAAGACCCAGGAGGAAATGAATAGACCAGATTGAAGAAATTGAATATTAAAAGGGAAAAGGCATTAGCCAGGGACAGAAAAGAATGAAAAAAAATGGGTACAGGAAGAACTCCAATCCGACGCCTGAGAAGGCATAAGGATAAGAGAAAGAAAGAAGAAAGAGAGTTGATATTCATTGAAGAAATTTTTATGCTGTAAATACTTTGCCTGTCATAAACAATTATAAAAACTACATAGGGTTTCATTGCTTTCCGGGAACCAAATTACTAATAGAGATCAGGTGAACTCAAAATAAAACCAAATTACTCATTTTCTTCTGACCATTTTTGATATGGGAACCAAATTACATGTACCCAATTTAAGAGTATTGATGGAATCAACATTTTTTGTCGTGTTGTCCTGTTTTTAAAGTTTTATTTGCTGTTCCATAAATTTTCATTTTTAAAGAATATATTTTTCATTATACTAAAACTAAATGTTCTTATCCAATTTTTTGAATTTCAATTACCAAAGACAACGAATTGAAAAAATATAGGATTGGAATTAAAGTCAACAAGCTTCGACATTATATGTGAAATGTTCTATGCAATAATTTATACCGAAATTACCTGAACCGTTATAGATTACACCAATAAGCCCAAATAAAGCAACTCAGGCGTCAGGAAACATTTACACTATCAGAGTGTTTGCAACCTAACGAAAGTCGTTCAGTAAACATTCCGTGCCTCCGCGCTGCTATTATTTTTGTTGGTCCCTCCTTTTGTTAGGGAGATAAGCTATGCTTCACCTACCTACAGTAATTAATAGAAACAGAATTAAAGCGATACCTATACGACTAAAGGATTAACGATTTATTTTATTGTTGAAAAACAGCTCCTTTGCTTTGATTACGCGTTTTATCGGATTGGAGTTATTTACAGTGTGGAAATCACTTATGGAATAAAATTCTTTATGTCCTTATTTTAGAAAATTATAAAAAATGCCGAGACATGTCAAATTTTGAATTGAGTTGTGCATTAAGTAAACATAAATTTGAATTCACGCAAGTATGCCATAGTCGATGTTGTTTTTTTTAATGAAACACCCTGTATATTTGCATATTTTTGAAATCCTCTTAATAAACCGATTCCAACAAACTAAATAATGTATGGTCAATTATGAATTATACAGGATGAAATTTTAAAATTAATAATTTATTACACTTGAAATATTGGTACCTACTTTTTTAAATTAGCTAAATATGGATTTATCAAAAATCTAAACTAACTAATCATTAGACGTATTTATATGTTAAACAAAACCTGCTACGCCCATGAATTTTAACATAAATACCTAAAAATTGCCTAAAAAGCCAATAATTGGACAAAATCGGTTAATAATGTGGATTGTTTTCTATTCTGTCAGTTGTTGATGTGTTGACAGTTTATACTGAAACAGTAAAATCTTTGTCAAACACTCTTTCCTTGTCGACATAACAATGAAATATTTAACTGAGACTCACCGAATTGAGATTTTAATAATGATCGGGTACGGAGATAACTGCAGAAGTCAAGTTGAAGTGGCGAACTTATTTAATCACAGGTATTCCGAATTGCCTAATATTTCACAAAGTACTGTGTCTAAAATGCATGCACAATTCAGAGAACTTGGACATGTCAAACCATTGAAAAGAAAACCACACTTCGTTGAAGATGATGTGAAAGTGAATATTTTGTTAAGTGTCGAAGAGAATCCAACTTCAAGTACTCGTCAAATTGCCCGTGAAAATAATGTTAGTCATACAACTGTTCTAAGATGTCTTCATGAATAAAAACTTCATCCCTACAAATTAACTTTTGTGCAGGAGTTAACAGAAGACGATACAGATCGTAGAATGGATTTCTGCGAAAGATTGATGAATAAGCTGAACAGAAATGAGATAGCTCTTGGTACCAATCTTTTTTCTGACGAGTCAACATTCACATTGAATGGAGAGGTAAACCGACAGAACTGTAGCTATTGGTAAGCAGAGAATCCTAATTGGATGCGTGAGACACGTACTCAGTACCCTCAAAAGGTGAACGTTTGGGCCGGTATCATAGGCGACCATATTATTGGTCCTATATTTATAGATGGAAATTTCACAGCTGAAATATATTTAAATATGCTTAGAAATGAAGTTATTTCTGCGTTGGCAAACTTCTATTCCAACGCAATAGATCCTAGCTTACCGAATGAAAATATTTGGTTCCAGCAAAACCGGGCAACACCCCATTATGCTTTAATGGTAAGAACTTATTTAGATGAAATCTTCCCCAATAAATGGATTGGACGAAAAGGTACTATTGAGTGGCCAGCTAGATCACCAGACCTTACGCCGTTAGATTTTTTCTGTGGGGTTATCTCAAGAACAAAGTATATGCAATACAACACAACACAACACGACAACAACACGACAACAACACGACAACAACACGACAACGACACGACAACAACACGACAATCACACGACAACAACATAAAAACAACACGACAAAAAACATGAGAAAATGTATTCTTCTACGACCACTATCGAAAGTCGTCTTTTGTGCAAAATTGATGTTTTCCGCGAGCTGTCATAATTTGACATTATTGGCGCTCTTAAGCAGAAAGAGACGTCAGCTAAGTCTTGGTGGCGCTCTAGTACTAGCCTCGATATAACACGTTGTCTGTTCAAGGCTATTAGGGCTTGTCTACTATCAGTGCAGATTATTATGTTTTTGCCAGAAATTCCTCTTCTGGTTAGTTCTTTTGTGGCAATTGAGATACCAGCCAGTTCTGTTTGAACCACGCTGGTATTGTTTCCCATTCCCCACTTAATCTTGAGGCTTAGTGCTCTTGAGTAAACTCCACAGCCTGAGCCTTCTTTCATTTTTGAACCATCTGTATATATGCGTATTGCATTTGCAGCATCTGGCTCTGTGTTCTGTTTTATTTGAATTTTGTAGGGTTTGTTAAACAAAAACCTGGGTTCAATTGCATCGTTGGCTGCCTGCAGCAGAGGTAGCGCAGTGAGCGCTTCCCTCCATAGGTTCAACCTCAATTGGCCCATTCCTACTTCGGGGTTTACACCAGCCGTGCGCAATCGTACCATGGCCATTAACGCAACCTCCTTAACGTGTAGGTCCAGAGAGGTCAGACCAGTAATTAGTTCCATTGCTGCGGTTGGTGTTGTTCTTATGGCTCCTGTGATGTTCAAACAAGCCATTCGCTGTAGTTGATATAATTTTTGGATGGCCGTTGCTTGTAGAACCTTCGGTCCCCATGCAATTGCTCCATACGTTAACATGGGTCTTATTATTGCAGTGTAGATCCAGGTGACCACACGGGGTGACAGACCCCATGTGCGTCCCACTGTCCTCCGACACTGCTCATATGCCACATATGCTCTTTTTGCTCTGCTGTGTAGATGAGAGTTCCATGTTAGTTTCCTGTCGAGGGTAATACCAAGGTATTTCACCTCTTCCGAAAAGTTTAGTTTGCTTTCGAAGATTTCGGGAGGTTTCAAACCCGATAAACTTCTTCTCCTGGTGAAAAGAACCATCTCAGTCTTTCTGGGATTGATCGACAGTGAGTGTTCCTTACACCATTTTTCAATTAATTTAAGCCCATCCTGCGCTCTATCGCACAGTGTGTTCACAAATTTGCCAGTCTGCAAGATAACATCTGCGTATGCAATTGTGTAGAATCCATTGTTGTTGAGGTAATTAATCAGGGTGTCTAGGACTATGTTCCACAGAAGGGGTGATAAGACTCCTCCTTGTGTACATCCCCTCATGGCCAGTCCTCTTCCTGTGATGTCTTCTACCTTGATACTTATTGCTCTACTAGAGAGTATCTTGAGTATCTATTCTCCTACTACCAGAGGTACATTCCTGGAGTTGAGTTGTTGGGTAATTGTTGGAAAGGTTGTTTTATCAAACGCTCCCTCGATATCTATGAATATACCCAGGGTGGATTCTTTGTTGTCCAATGATCTTTCGATTCTGCCAACCACTTGGTGAAGGGCCGAATCAGTGGACCTTCCCGGAGTATATGCATGCTGATTTGGATGAAGTGGGTTGTGAACTAGCACTTCATCTATTTTATACCGCTCGCATAACCTCTCCATTCTTTTTAAAAAGAACGATGTGAGACTAATTGGTCGGAATGCTTTTGGTAAGGTGTAGTCCATCCTACCTGGTTTGGGTATAAATACCACTCGTACTTCTCTCCACTTACTGGGAATATACCTCAGAGCTAAAGAGGCTCTGAAAATTCCAAGCAGGTGCGGCATAAGAATATCCATTCCCCATTGAAGTAGGGCTGGTCTTATTCCGTCAGGTCCTGGTGACTTGAAGGGGGAAAAGCCCGATATGGCCCACCTTATCTTGTCCTCATCAATTAGTGCACTAGCAGATTGCCAGTCATATTGTGAGGGTGTTGTTGATACTTCCGTCCAGTTTGACGTTCCAGGAAAGGCAGAACCTGCGAAGTGAGTTTTCATAAGAATCTCAGCGCTCTCTTGAAGGTTGGCAGCCTTGTCGCCATTTTCCCTTGTCAGGATGCCGATACTCTTACGGTGGTCGTTTGAGAGTGCCTTCTGTAGCCTAGAAATTTGTGGGAAGTCTTAGACTGCCTCACAATAGGCTCTCCAGACTTCTCTTTGCTTTTGTCTGCAGACTTTTTTGAACTCTTTGAGGTTGGCTTTATATATTCCCCAGTCCTCTTTGAGTTTTGTTCGTTTTGCCTTGTTAAAGGTCGTTCTCGCTGTCTTTCTGAGGTGTTCCAGTTCAGGGCACCACCAGGTATTGGTCGTGCCACCTGTCTGAACCATCCTCATCGGACAGGATTCCTTATAGGCAATGTCTATTTTGTTTTGGATAGATACTGTGTACCTTTCCAGTTCCTCATTATTGCTGGGAGTCAGGACCTCTGTTTCCCGCAGAGCACCTATTAAGAGTCGATTGTAGAGAGCTACATCCGTCCTCTTCGGGTCACGGGATTTTACAGTGGTCCTGAGATCCTGGCTTACCGTATAGGTCAGCCAGCGGTGGTCTGGACATTCCACTTTAACCGCAGTAAGGTCTGAGGTGCAGAATTGTGCCATCTGAGAGACTCTGTATTTCCTTGGGACGTAAACAGCTGTCCTAGGTTGCTGATTGCTTGGTAGGCTAAAAATTTGACCCGTTAGGCTACTGAAACCAGTAATTTTGTTCTTTATTATCCAGGGCTCCTGGATCAAAGCTATTGCATCCCCCAATACATCAAGGTGGCGACATAGTGTTGCCGTTGCCGCCTTTTTGTGTTGGAGGTTGCATTGTATGTAACTAAAGTAACTTTTGCGCACGCATGATTTTATTTTTAGATAAATTATTATAATATAAATTATTTTAATATAAACTGTAGAATAAAGTATTTTAGTTGATTTTCCAATATGTTAAATCATCGAAAAGTATTTTCCGTAATAATTTAATGAGAAATAGGGAAATCTAAAAAATATCTGACATTAATATAATAACTGTTGCCTACGTACATAGGTACACGAAACTGCAATCTGGAAACTGCTACGTACAAACAATGGCAATTAATTTTCTTTGGTGTTATCTTTATAAACAACACAACACAACACAACACAACACAACACAACACAACACAACAC
>CAJUYG010000890.1:33146-104707 GCA_910591675.1 Galerucella calmariensis | reverse complement strand
CACAACACAACACAACACAACACAACACAACACAACACAACACAACAACAACAACACGACAACGACACGACAACAGCATGAGAAAATGTATTTTTCTACGACCACTATCGAAAGTCGTCTTTTGTGCCTTGAAAAGCAACTGCAAAGTTGATGTTTTCCGCGAGCTGTGATAATTCGACATTATTGGCGCTCTTAAGCAGAAAGTAACTTTGGCACACGCATGATTTTATTTTTAGATAAAAGAGAGCTAGTAGTTATTTTGGTATAAACTGAAGAACAAAGTATTTTAGTTGATTTTCCAATATGTTAAAGCATCGAACAGTATTTTCCGTAATAATTTAATGAGAAATAGGAAAATTTAAAAAATATCTGACATTAATATAATAATTGTTACCTACGTACATAGGTACACGAAACTGCAATCTGGAAACTGCTAATTACAAACAATGGCAATTAATTTTATTTTAGTGCTATCGTTATAAACAACACAACACAACACGAGAACGACACGACAACGACACGACAACGACACGATAACTACACGACAACGACACGATAACAACACGACAACGACAAAAACAGAAAGACTTTCTGTTTCGATTGCCAAAGTACTACTTTCTGCTCTTGATACACAAATAGCTATTTTACCTTACCTCTAGCCAAACATAATTCTAGGTACTCAAAGAATAGCCCAACAGATCACATAGCAATAAAACGCTTGTACTATTGGTATAAACAAGAAATTTTATATTTGTTTATCAAAGAGTTTTTAATGGGCAATAAAAGAGGAAATGAAATATTCAGATTCGGCAAGAATTTTTTATCTAAAATATCATAACTTTGGATATTGAATAGCACTATATGAGAATTAATCAACTAATTAATTATTCTAACAAAAGCATTACAATAAAAGAACAGACGAAATGTGCTGCGACAGATAATGAATCAGAGTTCAAAGTTAAACAGGGCTGTGATATCTACACGATGTATGTATGTATGTATTTTGGGGTGACATCCACTGAGACCTAAAAGATCTATTGTGCCCCCTTACTTCTACTTAGTTTCTGAGGAGAGTCTCAGAAACTAGTAGCTCCTTTAGTCCTATTTCCCTGAGGAATTTTTGGATGTCTGCAGGCTTTAACAGGTAAATGTTCCTCTTCTATCCAGTAATCTCTCAGGTGCTGTGCTCTAGGATTCTGAAGTGCTGTGCAGTTGGAAAGTATGTGGATAGAGGTTTTTCAGGTGCCCATTCAGGCGACAATGTCCCATTAGGATCCCTGTTAAAACTCTTAGCGCAGTTTTACTTCTCTTTTTCTCAGGAGTTAACAGAAGACGATCCAGATGGTAGAATGGATTTCTGCGAAAGATTGATGAATAAGCTGAACAGAAATGAGATAGCTCTTGGTACCAATCTTTTTTCTGACGAGTCAACATTCACATTGAATGGAGAGGTAAACCGACAGAACTGTAGCTATTGGTAAGCAGAGAATCCTAATTGGATGCGTGAGACACGTACTCAGTACCCTCAAAAGGTGAACGTTTGGGCCGGTATCATAGGCGACCATATTATTGGTCCTATATTTATAGATGGAAATTTGACAGCTGAAATATATTTAAATATGATTAGAAATGAAGTTATTCCTGCGTTGGCAAACTTATATCCCAACGCAATAGATCCTAGCTTACCGAATGAAAATGTTTGGTTCCAGCTAGACGGGGCAACACCCCATTATGCTTTAATGGTAGGAACTTATTTAGATGAAATCTTCCCCAATAAATGGATTGGACGAAGAGGTACTATTGAGTGGCCAGCTAGATCGCCAGACCTTACGCCGTTAGATTTTTTTCTGTGGGGTTATCTCAAGAACAAAGTATATGCAACACAACCAACTAGCATTGTAGACCTCAAAGACAGGATGACTACAGAAATACGGAATATTTCACCTCAAACTTTAAACAAAGTTAAGGAGGAGTTCTATAGGAGACTATGCTATTGCCAACAACTAGGTGGAGAACATTTTGAGCATTTATTTTAATGTATTAAAATCAAATACATCAAGTATTTTATGTATGTGTTTAATAACTGTAAAAATAAAAATTTCACCCTGTATAATTCATAATTGACCATACATTATTTAGTTTGTTGGAATCGGTTCATTAAGAGGATTTCAAAAATATGCAAATATACAGGGTGTTTCATAAAAAAAACACCGACTATGGCATACTTGCGTGAATCACCCTGTACATTTACATTTATGTTTACATAACGCACAACTCAATTCAAAAGTTGACGTGTCTCGGCATTTTTTATAATTTTCTAAAATAATGACAAAGAATTTTATTCCATAAGTGGTTTCCACACTGTATAACAAACAGCAGCGCTTAACATAGGTTAAGTAGTATAAATTGTATGATAAAAATACCACAGATTTATTATAATTGAATAGAAAATTAAATAAGGAAGAAAATAAGACTTTAAATTTTATTAAAATGGGATATAAAACTGCCCGATATCAACAAAGTATGATATTTATACACTTAACAGATGGGAAATATAATAAAATCCTCGTAGAGATCGTCCCGGCGACACCTGCGAAAAGTTTATATCCCTAAAAATGCTCTCAGATAGAAAATTTATATAAGGTAAATATACCGTGAAATTGAATATCTTTTGTCAGTGTATTTCTAATGCTTTTCGGAAATAAATTACGGAGGTGAAAAAAAATATTGGATTTTCTTCAGAAAATTCCAATTGTTTTTCAAGTTTTCACGAATTTACGGAGCACACACACAGACACATGGGAACAATAATGACGATCAACGTGATATCACGGCAAATAGAGTTTTTCATTTCGCTCTTGGGGTGGTTTTGTATCTTCCAAGACATAATACGTTTCCCTGCTTACGTTTACATTTAATACAAATAATCCGAAATATATGTTTACCTACCATTTGCCTCAAACACTGTACGAGTAGTTGCCCTTAACACAAGTATGAAGGAAAAAAATACTGCTCTGCAGCCTTCCTGGATTTGAGCCAGGCTTCCGATAAGGTCTGGCTTGTAGGTCTATTAGGACTTCTGTATTCCAACCCGCTAAAGCTGGAGTTCCACAAGGCAGTGTCCTAGAGCCAGTCCTGTAATTGATAAATATGTACGTCTGACATCTCAACCTCAGAACATACTATGATAGGCACTCCACTTACTAATAAAATACATTGTGATACCTCTTGTGTCAAATACCTGGAACTACACTTGGACTCAATTGGAGAAAACACTTAGCCAAGAAACGAAAGCAGATCAACCTATAGTTCCGAGAACTACACGGGCTACTTGGAAGGCATTCATCATACTCATCTGGACCTACGGAATAGAAATTATGAGGATGCGCCAGCAAATCTAGTATCGCTCTCATACAACGACGAAAATCTAAAATCATTCGAACACTAGTTGATGCACCATGGTACCCTACAAAATACAAATAAAACAGAGCCAGATGCTGCAAATGAAATACGCATATATACAGATGGCTCGAAAACGGAAGAAGGCTCAGGATGTGGAGTTTACTCCACAGCACTAAGCCTAAGGATTAAGTGGGGTATAGGAAAAAATACCAGCGTGGTTCAAACAGAACTAGCTGGTATCTCATTTGCCACAAAATAATTTTCTGGCAAAAACATAACAATCTGCACTGACAGTAGACAAGCCCTATTAGCCTTGAACAGACAACGTGTTTTATTGGGGCTATTATAGTACTAGAGTGCCACCAAGATTTAGCTAACAGGAAATAACAGGAGTAAAGGTAATTGCATTGCCGATTCTTTCGCCAGGGAAGCGGCTGGACTAAAAATTTTAGGACCCAGTGACACCTACGGCCTAACGACTTCGACAATTGCGGAACTAGCCAAACGTTACACCCATACTAGCTGGTATCTCATTTGCCACAAAAGAACTAACCAAAAAAGGAATTTCTGACAAAAACAACAATCTGCACTGACAGGAGACAAGCCCTATTAGCCTTGAACAGACAACGTGTTTTATCGGGGCTAGTACTAGAGTGCCACCAAGATTTAGCTAACAGGAAATAACAGGAGTAAAGGTAATCGCATTGCCGATTCTTTCGCCAGGGAAGCGACTGAACTAAAAAATTTAGGACCCAGTGACACCTACGGCCTAACGACTTCGACAATTGCGGAGCTAGCCAAACGTTACACCCATGCTCAATCCCTTAAGATATGGGATGGAATCAAAAGATGCAGTCTTGACAGGATTACCCTGGGCGACCCTGGGAAGCTGGCTTCGAAGAAATATTTGGCGATAACCAGGAAAAACCTACGTTTAACAGTAGGATTTCTGACTGGCCACTGTCAACTAAGGAAACACCTCCATACTATGGGGCTAGTGGACACACCTCTATGCAGGATGTGTGAACAGGAAGATGAAACTGTCAGGCATGCCTAATGCGAGATTCGTGAGTTATCGTTAATAAGAGAGTGTGTGTTCGGTGAGTCTTGGCCTACTCCTGCCGATATGAAGGAGATGTCTCCTATAGTGACCTATCCACCATCCTGGGATGGAGAGGATGGACGATGACCTAGGAGGACAACTCCTCGGGAATATGTACAATGGGTCACATGTGACCTAAGTGCTGTGAGCTCACACTCACCTTCCCTACTTCACAGATACAGTTAGTACAAGAAAGGAGCCGTAACCACTACCTAAAACTAGACACTCACCCTGATCTCCTAATACAGCCTCTAACTCAAGAACCAAACAACAGAAAACGTTACTGGACAATTGCTCTCAAATAAAGCGTAAGAGATCTTCTCATTGGAGAAGTCTCATTAGAACATTCTTAGCACCAACGGATTAGTCTAATAGCCAACAGAATATCTCATAGAAACTTTGTATTTCTGATTACTGTTAAGTGTACAATAAAAAACAATTGTTCACCACTTCATCCTTAACTACGTTGCCTTCTTAATCTGAATATTTCCTACAACATTCAGGAATAAGATTTTCAATTGCAAAGCTGGATTGCAAAGAAGACTAGATACAGCTTGGTTTGGCGGAAGCAGGAGAGTTTTCGCAAAAAATAAACTACTGTTCTTACCTCGTTTTCATACGAGAATAATAATAATTATAACAAAAAAATATTTGAAAATTAAGAAAATATATTGAAGTGTCTGAAAAACTATTATAGGAATCGGATAGGGACATGTACTATCGATAGGGATGTACGCCATGAGTGTATATTATTACCAACATTGTTCCAAACTGTACTCTGATCATGATCAGATAATGGATTATACACAGCAAATGGACGATGATCGATTGAAAAATATAGGTAGTAATATTAATAATTTACGATAAGCTGACGACACTGTCATAACTGATTAATAATTAAGAATAAAGAAGGGAATGGAAATTAATATTGCAAATTCTAAAGTGATGACTGTTAGCTGGATACTATTACAAATTGTTATCATTATACTTATACATGGTAAGCCAATAAAAAAATACATGTGGACAAGTTAAAATGATAAAAATATTGACAAACAGCACTAGAGGAATGTGATATGCATTGGCTGGTAAATTAGACAAAATATTTTGTAAAAAATATAATAAAATCTAGCATTTGTCAGTGATGTATTGAAGACATGGAGGTCTATTAGGTGTGTGTCTATACTATCGAACTATAGTCTGAAAACTAAAATGTCAAGTTATCATGACCCGAGATACACAAAATTTCAATAATGAATGGAGAGTGGGTAGTGAAGCAAATTGAGTTAAAAATACAGATATTTGGTTTATTCCTGTTTAAATAAGTTTTATTTGTGTTTGTCCCCTTTGTACAATTTGTTTTAAATTTGAGTTTACTCCAAAATAAAAGTTTTTAAATATCGGGGATTGCAGCCAGTTAGTTATAAAAGTACAGTCTTTGAAGTTTTAGTGGAAGCTTTCGGTACATTTCTTTTTCACTTCTGAAATAAATAAAATGACATCTTTATGTATTAGTTGACATATATATGAAAAATATTAGTATATTAGCATTTTTGAGATTAAATTAGAAAGTAGTTCCTGAATAATGAAAAAACCTTGAAAGTGTCTACTTTTATAACTACTGGCTGCAACCTCCGATAGTTAAAAATATTAAGTTTTGAACTAGTCAGTCGATGAACTTGTTGAAATAAACTATAGTAGACTCCGTTTCACATAAGAAGAACCCAAGAAGTCTAGAAGTTGCAGTCGTATGCGCGAAAAAGCTGTACATAACAATATCTGTTAAAGGCTAAGGCTAAACCTTTGACCGATATTGATATTCAGATATTGTTATATGTGCAGCTTCTTCGCGCATACGACTGCAACTTCTAGACTTCTAGTGGATTCTTCTTGTGTGAAACGGAGTCTACTGTATCGATTGGCGGCGTAAGGGGTCCGCAGAGCCCGCCACGCTGGGGGGCCTTTCGACTTTACTAGAAATATTGAATGCAAAAAATCCTTATCGCACCACTGAAAATTTCCAACAAAACACATGTGATCTTAGTGAGTGTTTGTAAGAAAGGAGTATTTAAACAAAAAAATATTTATAAGCAAAATTTTTATTGAAGTTAAACAAATGTTAATAGCATTAAATAATATGAATAATAATAAGTAATAGATAACATAGAACAAATTAATTAAACTTAAGTGATGAAACGAAAACTCTTTGTCTATGGACACAGTCAAATTTCAGCTATATAGAATGTAAATTTAGTAAGCACTAATTGTTTTCGAAATTTCGGTAGTCAGGACTTCAGGTCTTTGCCTGAAAAGTCACCTGAAGCACTTTATAGAATACAAAAATTGAAATACACAGAAACTAGAAATTTAAAATATCTATTTTCAGGAAAGACAACAATAATTAAAAAATTTGATGAGCCCATGACCACTTACAACTAAGTTACTAATTCTATCGAATATATGAAATGTTAAAATTAAAACTCTAGATATAGATTGTTTTTTTATTCCTTGAACTCCATCTCATCTGAAAGAGAATATACACATGTTAACTAATGCAAAACAAAACCTTGAGTACTCAGCAACAAACATTTAATAACACTAATTTAGGATTCACTTAGCTCTGGATTGAACATTCCTAGTAGACTAGCAAAATGTTATAAAAAATATTTCTCTATTCTAAATCTGTTGACTTGTGTACAAAAATAATCTATCAATTTAGGGGTATTACGCTATAAATATCTTAATAATACTTGTCACCGTAATAAGGTGTATATGACTTCAAGTGCTCTTAGCTATGCTAATATAGAATAAAAAATATATATTTTCCAGATAGCAAAGAAAATAATAAATGTACCACAAGGAACATACAGAAAATATTTAAATAAAACTCACTTTTTCTTTTCATCTTTAGATTCATCTTTTTTAGGAGAATCCTTCTTGGAGCTGGAGCTAGAGCTCCTACTAGAACTCTTATTGGAGCCACAAGTGGCTGCAGTGGATGAATTGGAAGAACGGGATGAACTAGATGAGTCAGATTTCCATGAAGAGCAGGATGGTTTGTCATACTTTGAAGACGAACTGGAACCGGAACCACTATTTCTGCCGCTCATCTAAAATAATGAAGACGTCTATATCAAATATTACAAATTTTTAACGATCGTATTCTTAATTTCTAGTAGAAAGGTTTGAATAATATACTTCAACTTTACCAGTAAATATTAATAAACAATATTCTTACCTTTATATTTGTTAGGCTAACTTGAACAAACACTGAAAGTTTCAACGGTTCGGTACTGGAATGCACTGGTGCAAAATGCTGAGAACGCATATGGTAACCTATCGGAGAGCAGCTTTCCATCGCGTAGGCGGTAACTAATGATCGATTGCCACCGGTCAAATTCCAATAAATTGCTTGGTTTTCAAATTTTATAGATATAATGGCACTTTAATATGAAAATACATGGTTTGCTCAATAAAAAGTGAAATTTTTATTCATCAAAATGTATCTTGACTCTTTCAAAGTAATTAGTTACAATAGAGGAGTTCAGTCTAAGGTCAGTGTGACCAACAAAAAGTGTTTTTTTCTGACAAGAATGACAGTTAAGGTCTACCATTCAAAACATAAGATTTTTGCATGTTTTTTATCATTCCGAACATATATATTGCTTTATTAAAATTATGAATACACCCCCGAAGCGTATATCTTGAAATTTAAAATGACCTTTTAGCTGAATACTCAACATATCGGTGGCCAATAATTCTAGGAACTCTTGGCAAGTTACCATTTCATTCCTGTTATCTGTCACTAGTTATGTCAGATGTCAGTGGAAAAAGTAATTAGAAGAATAGAGATACAACTAACTAGAAATGCTACAAAAACCTAATCGGAAATGGACATACACAATTAAACGAATGTCAATAAAAATAAATATAACTGACATTTGACATAACCAGTGACAGAATAACAGAAGTGAAATGGTAACTTGCCAAGAGTTCCTAGAATTATGTTGAGTATTCAGCTAAAAAGTCATTTTAAATTTCAAGATATACGCTTCGGGGGTGGATTCATTATTTTAATAAAGCAATATAAATGTTCGCAATGATAAAAAACATGCAAAATCTTCTGTTTTGAATGGTAGACCTTAACTGTCATTCTTGTCAGAAAAAAACACTTTTTGTTGGTCACAGTGACCTTAGACTGAACTCCTCTATTCACTTGTGCCAGCGCATCTTCTCAATCGTCTTTCATGAGTTTTTTGGTTTTATTAGATTTTCAACATTTTATTTCATTTTTCACATAAAATTTAATACAGATTTTTTGGTAATTTTTTCCGATAACAAAGTTACCTTTTTGTACGATACATGTGGATATGCTGCAATATTGTATCAGAAGAAATATATGGTCAATTGGTCAATAAAATCATATTTTTTATATAAGTATGCAATATTTTTACAGAATTATGTATACGATTTACCAGAACATTAAATACATAACCACGTGAGATATGAAAAGCGTTGAAATAACGTTTCGAACTACGCAAAGCTCCTTTCATTAAACTTAATGATATCCCACCTAAACCTTGACGGATAGGGTCCCTTGAATAAATATTTGCCTTCAACGGTTTTTCAGCTTATAATTGCAGCTGGTAGATATTGGGCTTGCTCGTAGATTTCTAAACTTTTTCAAATTATTATTTATTTTCTCCATCGTCGCTTTCTTTCGGATTCGCAAATCAGTATTTATTGGCTTAACGTTTTAAAACAACAACCAAAGTATTTTTGAAATTGATGAGCTTTCGTGAATTATTGCTTTCAGTCTAGACCTTGACCTACAATCGAATATAAATGTTTTTGTTAACTTGGCATTTATAAATATTAATATTCTCAAACTTGGAAGTATACAAGATTTATTTTGATACATTAGATGTGTTCTTTTTGACTGAGATCTCAGTTAATCTCAGCTCACATCGGTTATGTGCGCGTTCTTTTTGATTTACTCACTTCGAAGTGAGCTGAGATTTTTCCTCCCCCTTCACCGATGCTGAATGTGATGTAAGGTGGTGTCAGTTGGACTTGAGTCAGAAATAAAGTGGAGGGGATGAAGAAATATTCGATTTTGTTTACATATAAACACACATAACCTAATTTTCTTTTGTTACAAATTATCATGACTAAATAGAAGAGAAATAATTATGGATACAAGAACATTATTACATACTGATACGAATTTATGTTTTATGTCTCTTATTCACGCATGCGTCGGCAGATCGCGCGTTTCAATTGAGTAGTTCGTTTTTTTTATGCTTACTCACATCACTTTATCTCAGATCACTTTAACTGAAGTGAGCTGAGATCTCTGTTAAAAAGAACACACCTATTGTGTCCATTTATAAGCTATTTTTGAATACGCAGAAGTTGTATTTTTATTACTAAAATGTCTAAAGCCGAGATTGAAATGGAAGTAAACCCAGCGCCGATCATAGGAAGTCGGCCGCCCGCGTGCTTAGTCCTAAGTAAGCCTTTCTTGTGTCATATTTTTAATCATTTTTGATTTGCTGAAATCACTTTTTATTCTGTTATTTAACGTCGGTCTATTTCTGCGACTGAGGCTAATCACCGACGCCGGGAGCACTCTACCCCTAACCGGAAATTTTGGCGAACCCACCAGTGGTAGCGTTCTTTAACGAGCCCAACATCCATGGACTCGGTACCTCGGTTTTACGTCTCATCTGAAGACAGAGACAGGTGAGGTTAAGATCCTGCTTAATGCCAGAACAAAATTTGGAAAACAAGAAATGAGATCATTTTCGGCTATAATTTCCAATATTTCAATTTTTCCCCTGAAGGATTATCCTTGAAGAAATTATTTCATTAAAGAGTTGTATACCGTCTTTATCTTTTACGGTTCTTTTTTGTTTCCGTATATGTAACTTAATATCTAAGCCCACTCAGGCTTTCATAAACTGGTAAAGTAGTATATCATCAACATCCTGAAACTTCATAAATAACCATATCCTTTGACCAGACCGAGCCGCGTGCCGTCATGAATAAGCCAACGCCAATATCCTTGATAAGCAAAAAAACGTTTAACTATTGCCGCCTCTTCCGCGAATTTTGCAATCAAATGAGGAATGTGTGCAATTAAAAAGCGGATAATTACGGACCAACAGATTTTCCACTAAAATATTTCTCAATCTATGCTATCGGAAAAATGGGACTTAAGTAGGGGAAAGTCGCCTATGAATGCAAGGTGCACATGATGGCACACCGGCTGTAAATATGAATGTATCTGTTCTAGCGCTCTAGTATGTGATGCTGCAGATTCAGATTCATATTTATATTACAGTACGTCTAAGTGTAGTAGCGGTGCCTGTAGAGGGGTATTTCTGTTTTTTGGAAGAAAAAGGAGATTGGTAGGTAGTGTAGTAATATTATCGACTAATAAATATTATATTGTCCTTGTCACATGTTATCTACACGAATGAATCCTGCAGTGGGGTGTTTGGGTGTTTCATGTGCTTGTACGTGTGTGATTGTTTTGAGGTTATGTACTTGTGGAGAAAGTATTTTGTGTTATTATTCAAAATCCGTCTTTTGCCTATGATGGCATACCATGCCATCATAGGCGACAGTGTATGCCATCATGGGAATCTGTTACGTTGAAATTCGAGAATATTTATTTTTCTACATGGTTTTTTTTAACGCTCATGAGAATGTTTGTTGCTTTGTTACTTTTTGTTCAAATAAAACTACTTTTGAATCGAGTATTTAACTTCTAAGGGGTATGCCATCATAGGTCCTGAATGCTCCTATGATGGCCTAGATTAATAATTTTTCATATCGTTGTTGTGTGAAAAAAATTACATAATCAGTATTTGAATGACCATCATCAATAGCTGTTATATACAGAATGTACACAGTCAAAACAGCAAATGTTTCGATTACAAATAAGCAGATTAGAGAGCATTAAAGTTAAGTATGCCAACATATATATTGATTTTTCAATAACCATTTAAAATTCAGCAAATTTATTCGACCCAAGTAATTTTATTTTGAATAAAACCTAAAAAATTTTGCTTCATTGGCAAAATTAGATGCAGTCGCCCATTTTTTGACCGCCTGTATGCAAACACGTGCTGCATACCTGCTAGGTTCTGCCCTTAGTAAACCCTTTATTTTCCAAAACGAAGATGTAATCGCTGACTAAATATGAATTTATACAGAGTCCAAAACAAACTACACCCCTAAAAAAGAAAGTAGAAACTGTTTTTCTGTAGTAAAATTCCCTACAGAAAGATTAATACCCAAACATTGCACTAGGTTTTCGTGAGCTCTATTTTCACTTTTAAATGGATCGTGGTAGTATGAAAAATTCATGTGTACATTTATTCCAATGCTAAAGAATTAAGTACAGAATGCATCTAATTTATCCTACCTCCAACTTTTCTTTTAGAGTTCAGGAATACTATCTTTAGAATAAAACAGAAATAACCTCTTGCTATAATAAAATAGAGTTTGTGATAAACTTGATTTACAGTTCTATTTTCATAAAATGGAATGAAATGTTTATATTAGGTATGTTTAATAAAAATACCAATGAGAACGTTTTGCATAAATATAAATATTGTAGTGAGCACGCAATGTCAAGTTATAAATACACCTTTGTAATTTGCACCTAAAGTATATTTAAACAAAACGATACTTTCCTTCGTCAAGAAAAACTCTTTCATTAACATATAAATGAACTTTTTAAAAGTAATTTAACTTTTTATCGATTGTTCCGTACGCCAAAAACAAAGACAAAAATTCAAAAACCTGAAAATCTGCTTTATCTAATTTTTCGCCACATTTTATTAGATATTTATTTTTCATTTTTGTTTTAATTGTAATTACTGCCTTTTATTTAACCAAGTAATGTAAATTCTTTGAGTTAATGTTGTAGCTGTCTAAAACAATATGTTTGGTTTTATTTATAGTAATAATTTCGTCACAACTTCCTTTTTCCATTATGTGCTTCTGTCAACGACTAAAATAGTATATTGTGACACGAGGGCAGCTGATAGTTAAGAACTACTAAAGCGTTTCCTACATGTGTTTTTCGACTACCGAATAAACAAAAAAATAGGAAAATATAACAGAAAAATTTTGACATACAGTGACGTTTGATTAAAAAATTCACGTGAAACGTCAAAGTCATCATGTGACAGATGGTGGAGATCTTCAAAAATCGTGTCGTTATGAATTTTCCGCCCTATTTTTGGTGTTAATATGATTGGCTTTCCGGTGAGGTGGCGAAAAAATAGTTTTTTCGACTGAAGAATTGCCACGCCAGCAGGTCTAAATTAAAAAACTACGATAAGAATGTTCGACTTTAATTATTAGAGGTAGAAAGAGATTGGGGCTGTTCGATTAACTATATCAAGTTGTGCAATATATCTTTCGGCAATTGAATATACACAGTGTTTCTAAATTATTGCGAAAAAATTCGGAAAGTGATTTTTTTGTTCATTCCCGTTGATTGCAGATTACTAGGGATCCTTCTTTACTTTGGATTCGATTTACTCTATTCCAGATACCTGGGGGAGAAGTTTGTCTATTTAAACCCGAAGTGAGCCCAGCTTTCCTTTTCTATTGACTTCAAGGTTTTTTCTCCACAGCGCATTTAACCTTTTGTATTTTAGGGAATTTTCTTAGGTCATATTGACCTGAAAGTTTTTACACGCTTTTTTTGCTTAGATAATTTGTAGCATGTATGAACCCACCACGGAGAGGGCTTAGAATACTTAGAGATGAATGGTTTCAACAGGATTTGTTTGCAGCCTCCGTTATTTCTGAAGCTAGAAATGATGCCGAGTTGGCATGCGGAAGATTTGGTATAGTTGCAAATGAATTTCTAATTTTCGATTTATACAACTCTAATTAACATTACTCACCTATCAGACAGAACTGACCAGCTGCTTGAAGACGATAAAGACTGTAAAGACAAAATATGGTCCATATGATTTGAAAGTTTTGAAATTTTTAATACTTATTACTCAAAAATCTTTTCTCTTTCTGTGAAATTTCTCATAGAAGCATTGAAACGCAATTGACTTGAGAACGGTTCGAGATAGAGTAAACTGAGAAAGGAACTAATTTGTAGATCACATAATCACATATGTCCATCCATTTGTCAAGAACCAACAAGATCAAAATCAGTTAATACATTCAAAATAAATAAACAGGCTTAAATTTACTCTACCTATACCAGTTTGAATAAAATATAACAAAACAATACCCTATTAAAGAAAGTTAACCAAAAAAGAAAAACAATAAACAACATACTACAGGAACTATCCTAATAAAACAGCGACAACCCTAAAAAGTGCTAGGTAAATATAAAATTTTTGTAATTTCCATGCACTTGCAATGACTAGCCACATTTATTTCTTTAACATTCCAGTTACATTACAAGGAAGTAAAATTATACAGACAAATTAACGCGAGAATGGCAAACTACAAACTTACTAGTAAACTTCAATTTGTAACTTCCAACAACAGTATTTGTCATCAGCCTATTAAAACTTGAATAAGCATTAGGTAGATACGAATGAATTGCCAAAGTAGCTCCAGCCCACTAGCACACGCAGGATATTGAAATAGTAAATTTCAATAACAGTGATATTAACTAATATTTTCATTTCACCAAACTCAACCTTACAAAAAGATTTGCTATATAAGGTAATAGGAATGTTGCAAAAATACCGGTAGTTTGGCATTGGAGTTCGCGAAAGTTTCCATCTTTACTTAAATTTGAGGAAAAAAATAAAAGGAAATTCTGTCTCAGGAAATGTATTTTATATGGGCATTTCCCCTCCTCAATTTTTTTGGCATACATTCAAAAACACCCTGTATATGTTTTTTTTATTCTACATTTTACTCAAACTGTTTTTATCTTTAAAGATAGAAGCTAAACAAAAATTGTGGTTGTCTGTGTTTTTAAATTCTGTATAATTCCTGGGTATTAGAGAAAAGTAGATTAACGTAAAAAGCAGAAGTTGTGTTGAGTTAAATAAAAATTCAAGAAATACATGAACTCCGCTGTTGAGATACACGGAAAACTCTTTAATACGCGTTCCATATACACCGAGTCCAACAACTTATATTTTGCTTATAGAAAGTTCGGAGTGCAAAAAGTGATATCTGATAAATATTGCGGAAGTGTCTTGAACAATACCTATATAAGATAAAATCTGTCTTTTTAAAACTTTTTATTCGGTATAAAAAAACAAGAATATTGCTTAGCATTTCATTACGGATGTAATCGAATTTTAAATATTTAGGAGGATGTCACCCATTTTCGTTCTCAAGAGGATATACTTATTGCCGCATCGAGAAATTGTGACTGTGTCCGCATTTGGTACGCTGGCTGCAATTTTACTATTATCTGTATCACGTTTATTTGTCGGAATAAATCCTGCCTTTATTTTTATCAAATTAAATGTAATTATTGTTTAAACACACCTACATAATTCTTCCTAATTCACAATTTTACAAAAATTACTAGCAAATCAATATTTTTGAAAGCTCTTAACTGTATTATGTATTACAGAATATACTAGAATAAAAGAAAATGAAATGGTAGATGAACTAACAAAGACTAGGGCTGAAAACTCCTTTTGAGGACCAGAACCCTATTGCGTTATCTGCACCAATTGTTGAAAGACACAGATAAAACCGAAAAATTTTGGTTGGACTGACAATCAAACTTAAGTACTCCTACGGCCACGTGAGATGAAAATAATCCAGATATCAGACTAAGAGTTCTAATAGGACTCTGCCTTTTGAAAGTACACCTGAAAAAGCTCAAACTAGTGGAGAAGGAAGAGTATAGATTTATGAGGTAGAGGTACCTCACAGAAAGGACTGGCAAGATCCAAGCAGACTGAAGTTTATCCGACGAGCGACCTGGTACAAAGACGGGTCACAGACTGGGGAAGGGACAGGAGCAGGGGTGTATAGTGAACACAAGGTGCTCCTTCTCACTAGGAGACCATACCTCTTTATTTCAGGCAGAAATGTATGCTATCCTAGAATGTGTCAGTATTAACAAACATAGAACTGACACTCATAGGATAAACATACTAACTGACAGCCAGGCAGCCATTGCAGCTTTAAATAGCCGCAAGGTAACATCCAGGCTGGTAGAAGAATACCAGAAAGAACTAAATGAACTAGCAGACCACATTAAAGTAAGATTAGTGTGGGTGATGGGACATAACGGTATTTCTGGAAATGAACAAGCTGATGAACTCGCGAGAAGAGGTTCAGCAACAGCATATGTCGGACCAGAACCAGCTCTTGGGGCCACAAAGAAGGTAGTCCGAGGTCAAATACAAAAATGGGTACAAAGCCAACATAAACTTCAGTGGAGGAACACTCCAAAGCAGGTACACAGTAATACCTTCATAGGTGACACATGTGTAAAACGGGCCAAGGAACTAATGAATAGCAGTAGGAATAAGCTAAGAATTATTACAGGATATCTAACGGGTCGTACCCCGGTAAGAGATCACCTGCATAAAATAGGGTTATATAACAGGGACCTCAGCTGCAGACTTTGTGGCATGGAGACCGAGACTGTAACCCATATCTTATCTGACTGGGAGGCACTGGACTCGAGGAGACAAACAATCTTCGGAGGAGCCAATGTGCCACCTGAAGTATATGGCACGCATCCAATGGACCTATATCTTCTACTCGAAGGTACGGGGATAACTGGATGGGTGGACCAAGTGTGGGAGTAGAGTACAATAAGCCAATAGGCTGCAGTGCTCCCGGCATCAGAGCGGCGAGTATAGATTCTGTGGAATGGAATGGAACCTAAAATTCCGTCAAGAACTACTGGTCTCTTAGACTGTAATAAGTAGATGAATAGGGCACGAAAGTATTCTAGCTCTGAGTAAACGTTTCCCCAAAATACTTCCTTAAAGCTTTTTTTCTTTATAATATTATTTCTACCTGTCTTAGTTACATCATTCTATAAGTTATCATTCACTGATTGCACTGGTTGATATATTTAATATAAGCCCGAAGGAACATTTTCCTTTCTCTAGAAAATTGTAATTTATGCCGAATGAAATAAACATTAACTGCTTTTAAGAAAAATAATTTATGAAGCGAAGGAGAGATTTCGCAATAATTGCAGGAAATTGTTTCATTGTGCCTTGAGAGCTGGACATTTTGGGAGGATGTGAAACATAACCTCTACATGAATAAGAGATGAGTTCGAAGGGATACGACCAGCTAACACCTTGTCACGTCGCATATAATATGTTCTTCAATACATAAATTAACCCTTTCATTGCATGAATTTATATTTTTTAATTACTAACTCGCATTACAAAAACTCATGAATTTATTCAAAGTGAGGCTATTTTAAAGTTAGCATTTATAAGATACCAGAGAATGGAAAATACATTTCGAAAGGTTGACGTAGAAAGCAAAAGCATACAATAATTTTCATCCACTAATAAACTCAAATACATACACACAGTTCGTGTTCAACACAACTTCAGCACATGTGTATTTATCTTGGCGAAAGTTTAATTTCTTCCATGACTACACTGAAGTAACTCAATATTCTGAAACGATGGAAGACAAATAGTTATCTAACTTGATTGTTTTGTAATTAAAACGAGTATTAATTTAACGAGATTGGCTTATTACTAATTTCAAACTTGATTTTATTCCGGTAAGTCATAAGTCTTGACGGTATTTTGACCTGAACTAACAGGAAATCAATACCGTGAGTTAGAGTTCAAAATATACTTGGACTATTTTGCAGACGTATTTTTACAAAAATTGCAGCGCACAGGCATGAGGGGGATCAAGACTAAATATAATAAAATTGTATTGAACGTTTTGTGGAACATTTGATATGTTTGTATTCCGAGCAAGGATCTCGCGCTATTCTTATGGCAAAGTGACGTTTCGTCAAATCTTCTAAATTGTGATGTTGTACTCAACTCCTTTACCAAAAATGACTAATAAACTATTGTTTCTAGTTATTTCATGCCGAAAACATCAAAATTAAACTAAGATTTTTATTCACTCAACTAATATTGCTAAAATTTTCAGTCTACACGAGAAAGTTCCTGATCTCAAACCATCGGAGAAGAAGAATAAATAGAAAAAACAAAAAGAAATAATCGTGAACCACGCAACTCAAAATGGAAGTCACTGACTGCGATGTATGAAAACATTTCAATTCTAATCTGATGCAAATGAAGAGAAGTAGAGATTTTCGGGTATTCGGGGAGTAGTCGAGTCTCTTTTCCAACGTATTCCTCTTATTTTTTTGTCTTAAAAAGTTTTTCTGGGATCGCATAATAAATAAGGGCGGGATTCTAAACTTCGCTTCAATAATATAATGCTGCTTAGAATCGGGTTGGTAAACAAAAGAAGTACAGTTATATTTTAAGAAAATAATAAACCAAAATCTAAATTGATAATTAGTTCAGATATAATGAAGAGTTAAACAAAATGAAATATTAATTTACACTGGAATATACAGAGAAAATTATTATTTAACACGTGAGTATTTGGAAGGAAATTCCATCATTACATGAAACCCGAAAAATGTGTTTGCTAATGCAACGGTGCCGAATATTGATGCACTCGTTACTTTATTCAGGAACTAATTAAATTCTTGAAAACGTTTTTAACAAATTCCATTTATCCCAATACAACACTTAACCTGCTGAATATCCCTTTCAACATCCCGCATTCCGAACCGTATTCCAATTTTCCTCATTTTAAAATTCATTCATGTTATTTTAATTAGTGGAAATATTAAAAAATATTCGTCTAGTATTGAAATTAAGGATCGGAATTGTAATATTTTGAATGTTTTCGTATTTTTCTGTATTTTAGAGATAAGAAGATAGAAAAAACCGAAAATATGCCATAAATATTAAAAGCCGGTCGTTGTTTGTTTTGATTCATGTGAGAGAAGTCCTTAAATATTACATAAACAATATAAATTGAAAATGAATTATACCAAGTATCCCCAATAATTTTATGTCTTTATTACCACACAATTATTTTTGTTCGGATTACTAAATAAGCTTCAAGTAACAAGCTAGAAACTAGAAAATTTTAAAAATTTATTTTTCTTCAATCTAAAAGTGTTTTCTCCATCCACGGCCGGAAGTACGTACTTCCTGCCTCCCAACAGAAGTAACAAGTACGTACTTGCGGCCGTGAATAAAGAAAAATAGCATACACCACACGGGCAGAAAGTTTTCAGAGCCCTGAGCTGTCCTTGTAGTGTAATATACTATTCTATTTAATAATGGCTATTCGAATACTCATTCCATTAATTTGAATATTTGACTATGAATGTATGTATGTATTTTGGGGTGACATTCACTGAGACCTAAAAAATCTATTGTGTCCCCTTACTTCTACTCAGTTTCTGAGAAGAGTCTCAGAAACTAGTAGTTCCTTTAGTCCTATTTCCCGGAGGAATTTTAGGATGTCTGCAGGCTTCAACTTAGGTAAATGTTCCTCTCCTATCCAGTAATCTCCCAGGTGCTGTGCTGTAGGATTCTGAAGTGCTGTGCAGTTGGAAAGTATGTCGATGGAGGTTTCTTCTTCCATGCCATAAAATCTGCATTCTTCTTCCTCCATTATTTTGAGCTTTTCAGGTGCCCATTCAGGCGACAATTTCCCGTTAGGATCCCTGTTAAAACTCAAACGCGCAGTTTTACTTCGACTGATGCATTCATTTGATCTCAACAGGTTGTAGTCACCCAGAAGAGTCTTTGATTGTATAAGCCCTACTAGATCTTTCCAATGGTCAGATCTTCTCTTTTTCTCGGCTTTACCTATTTCTTCCGATATTACATTGGGGCTGATTCCGCAAAAGGGTCCAGGCCCCCAGAAAGTTATTTTAGTCCCCCTCTTTGCTATTTTTTTTTATTTGACCTTCTTGGATACACCAAAGATATTTTTCAGTTATGATAGTATTTGGATGACGCAAAACAGGATATGCTAATGGCAATAAAGTATATGTTTGAATATATATTTTATGATGGTCGATAAGTAGTTGCTGAAGTAGGAATCATTCTCGTGGTATCGACAATATTTTCCAGTTTAAATCAGTTTGTTTATACAATTGAAAGATATTCGCATGATTCATTTTCAATTATCACAACTGTTGTGATAAACGATAAATTATACGCTGACTGAATTAGCTCAAAAAACATGTACCGAGGGAACCAAGTAGTTCTCATCCTGATTGTTTAGAAATATGAGTAAATCCAAAGCAATTTAATCGCAAGCCAATCTTTTATGATATTGACGCATACGTAAAATAAACGTATACTTTTAATAACTGCTTGTAAAAATACAGCTGAAGACTAAAAAACACACCTTTGCCGAATACAGTCATTTCGATTCAAACTATCGATTCCATATTATACTATTTTATCATAATATCCACGATGTATACTACACACATATTTGAATTTAATTAAAAATCATTAGACTGAGATTATAAACGAAAACGGAAGCAACAAAAAAATACAAAAAAAATGAATCGGGCAATCAAACGAAATTTATGTGACGCTCTCCTCCTTCTTGGGAGGCTCCTTGAAAATATTATTTCACAAATTGGTGACCATTTTACGAAAAAAAAAACAACTACTCTCCGAGCTTCATGACACAACCAGCATTGAGTTATCAAAGTTTAAGGTTGGTGAAACATTTTAGAATTCAAAAGGGGTTGATTATTATAATCCAGTGCAGATCTCAATGTTCAAGGCCGGCGATCCGTGCGCCCGCACGGGGCGCCAACATCTAGGGGCGCCAAATCAAGAGTTAGTTAGTTAATAAAAAACTGGCAAGAACTAAAAGTGTCTAATATAAAAAAATATAAATAATAAAAGCACAAGAAAATGTGTAAAATTATTTATTATCCAGAATAAATTAAGTGTTTAATATACCTATCATTCAGTTTTAAATTTTGTGTGTGAAAATTATTTGTCTGAAAATTTTCCAGATGCTGTAACTTTGCGTATCTTATTAACTCATCCCGTTACTGTGGCAACAGGTGAGAGAAGTTCTTCAAAATTAAAAATTATTTACGTTCAAGGATTTCACAAGAGCGCCTAGTTAATCTGACTATGTTGAGCATAGAATTTGATCAAATGATGAATATTAATATTGACAATATTCTTAAGGATTTTTCGCAAACTAAAGCCAGAAAAGTTAATTTTAATTAAATTTAGTTTGTATTTAGTAGAATAATAAAATTTTTATGCTTTTTTGAGAAAATATTTTTATTATGTTTATTTTTATAATATAATGTTTTAGATGTTTATAACTTCAAGTGTCATTATTAGTTTTTTTAATATTTAATAAATAATTTTCTTCTGCTCTTTTGTTTAATTTATTTTAATTTACACACGATTCACAATTGTGAAAGTGAATATAGTAACGTATTAGTTTTTCTTTGAGTATTTTTATTTAAACTTTGTAAATTGATTCCACATATCTAACAATTATTGCAAAACTTACAAAATTTTAAAAATATGTGTTTCATCAAATCGAGAGGGGAGGGGGCGGAAAATTTGCCTTTCGCACGAACGTAAACTAGCCTTTCGCCGACCCTGTCAATGTTTCTTCTTATCTTTAGATCGCTTAATTTAATAAACATAACCAGAGCTGTACCTATACCATAACTGAAAATATACTATTTTATTTTTACATAAAACGCAGTTTTTAATAAAATCTTGTGGTTTTTCTATCAAGACTACACCGAAGTATATTAAGAAGAATAATAACTAAAGTATATTATCTGTTTTTTCTACCATCTTTTTGGATTCAGCTGGCTTTTGTGAGTGCAAAAAAACCGAAAAGAAAATTATATACATTATTGATTTTATCTATATAGCTTAAGAGCTTCATATGGGTGTTTCACAAAAGTAGATGATGGATGGCAACTGGTTTATTGTCTGGTGATAACTATTAGATTAATGTTAATATATAATATAAATGATACAGAAGGACTATAATAATGTCGAATAGTCAAACAGCCGTTAGAGTACTTAGCTCTTGTGTAATCTGTTCCAATATGGTGTGGGAATGCCTAGGAATCAGCTCCAATGTAGTATTGGAAGAGCCGAAAAAAAGAGAAGATCTGACCATTCGAATGATCTAGTATGAATTAGACAATCAAAGATTCTTCTGGGTAACTACAACCTATTGAGATTAGATCAATGCATAAATCAAAGTAAAACTGCGCTAAGAGTTTTAACATAAATCCTAACGGGACATTGTTACCTAAATGGGCACATGAAAAAGCTCAAAATAGTGGAGAATGTAGATTTTGTGACATAGACGAAGAATTGCACAGCACCTGGGAGATTACTGGATGGAAGAGGAACATTTATCTAAGTTGAAGCCTGAAGATATCCTAAAATTCTTCCTGAAAATAGTAATAAAGGAGCTACTAGTCTCTGAGACTCTCCTCAAAAACTAATACTTAATATACAGACTGTATCGAAACACCAGCAAATTTAATACTTGAGAAACACATTTTTTAGCTTTACTTTCCTCTTCGTTAGTTTCCAGTATAATTGTACCATGCAGACAAGAATGTAATCTATACAGCGAGCACATTATTTACGATCTATAGTATATCTCTTATACCTGACAATAAACAATATGGTATTTATTGAGATCAAATTAACCAACCAGATTTGTCTTCTATTATTAGTAGACAATAGTAGACAATAGGTTGATTTGTTTTATTTAGGAAACGGCAGTTAGTGCTTGTATTGGCATTTCGGTGTTGGTTGGAATTGCAAATTTATTTTCCTCGAATTGATAAGATAACTTTATACTCAAATTCCAATTCAACAAATATTTCCCTACTCACTAATCGAATCTTCAGTAAAATCCAACCGAAAGTAGAGAGAGTATAAATGATGCGGAATTCTGGGTTATACCTTCTAAACATAGGCGTGCGAATTGGAAATCACATTTTAGGTATTTTGTGGTAATTTTTACAATAATTAAGCATTTCTCTAGTTATCCAATTTGTTTAATAATACAACCAAACTTGCAGCAAATTTCTTAACAATTTGCAAAATTTTCGTATTATTTTTGGATATAATGAAAATGTTTACTTCAATAATTGGATTATTAATCATTATTTCGATATTAATATATCACCTAACACAGAACTAGAAGTACTAAGTACATATTTGTGATAAGGAGCAAGCAAATATAGTTTTCTTTGGTTTCCTATATCATTGCTCAATTTCTTCGAAGAAATATTTGGCGATGACTACGTTCAACAGTAGGATTTCTGACTGGCCACTGTCAACAAAGGAAACACCTCCATACTATGGGACTAGTGGACGCTCCTCTATGAAGGATGTGTGAACAGGAAGATGAAACTGTCAAGCATGTCTTATGCGAGTGTCCGGAGTTATCGTCAATATTGAGAGTGTGTGTTCGGTGAGTCTTGGCCTACACCTGAGATGTCTCCTAGTCACCTGTCCACCTTCCTGGGAAGGACGATGACCTAGAAGAGGACAGCTCCTCGGGAAGATGTACAATAGGTCACATGTGGCCTTAGTGCTGTGAGCCTACAATCACCCTTTCTACTTTACAGATACAGATCATTGCTCAGTTATACTGATCTTACATGGGAAAAAATATATCCAGGATATTTCATTATATTACTCCATTAAGAAATATTAATTTTATTAAAAAACGGAGTCCGCTGGTCGAGTTGTCATTCCAAAAACCACATTCCACAAAATTTCAGTGTATTTTTTTCGTAACTTTCTTATCGAATGGGTAGTGGGGGGGTTTTAAAATATAGTTTCTCAGAAGTTTTCATTGCTATTACTTTGACGATTGATACACTGTTTATTTTTTGGAGGACCAAGATTATTTCGCGAGGGGCTTTGCCCCGAGCGGAATAAGGTGCGAGGTTTATAAATGTCTTCAACACCATGGTGTATATACAATTTTTTCCACTACTAGCCAAATGTAAGACAAAAATTAAATATAATTCACAAACGCACTATGAGGAGCGTTCACTCCGACGTCTGACTGACGAGTACACCGTCAGTTTTCGATATATTATGAACGTTCTCGTTATGTCATCGGTCATTTTTGGTTGAGCGCGAATTTTAAACTAATGGCATTTTTATTCAAACAATTTTATCTTGATAGGTAATTTCAAGCAGCAAATATGTTGAAGACAATCTCCTGGGTGTACAAAATTATGTTGCACAAGTTTTTGTAGAACTACTATCCCTGAATTCTCAAAATATTTGAATTTGTCCATTGTTGACCTAGGTTAATAAAATAAAAAATTATTAACCACTAATAGTGAAATTCAACTTCTCAGTTGGCTAGAAGAAGCAAAAATTGTCAACTTCACAGCTAGTAGTGGAAAAACCATATTGTTTGCCATATTTGCCATCTTTGATTAGCCCCATTTTTAATGATACAATATATTAAATATGGTTGTAAGTATTATAAAATACCTATTCCAGCAACTGACATTGTAAATCTTATTTATATTTTTTTTTGCCGAAAATTAATTTATCGGTAGCGTTAAGGTACATTTTACACAAAAGGTTTCGCTTTAAAAAATGAATGCTAAAAATTAAACAAACAGTATTCGGAATTAGGTGGAAACGGATATGCGTACAGATTAGTTGAATTTCAAATAATCCCACTTTTAAAATATGTATTAAGCTGGGGACCTAATTTTGTGAGCATTTTTGTTTGCGTACAAATATAGTTTATCACGTTTGCCTGGAAGGATTAATAGAAGTTGCGTGTTGGCATACAACAACAAAACAATCATGAAAAGAAAATATTAAGATAACAAAATACGCAGAAGTGAGATTTGAAACTGATTTATCTTATCACGATAAAGAGGAAGCTGAGAACACGTGGACTCGAGTGTGTTTGGACGCGGAAATATATCATGGATCGAAAATGGTGATTGGGAAAGAATGTAACATCTATTATTCGAATTTACGACCAAATCCTTATGTTCTGTTGTTTAGACACCGAAGTCATTTCGTTGCGATTTCTATTTCTTTTTTTAGTGGTTTTTCGCTTTTACCGTCTTCTTTCGATGGGCAAAAAATTTTTCTCCCGCCTTCTTTCTAATGAACATGAAGATACAATAAAAAAGACAAATATGGTTGCTTCGATTCTTTTAAACTCAGTTTTCGATTCGTTTATTCCCATACATTTTGTCAAGAATCCCACTTACAGAGATTATCGAAATAATTATTTTTTTGTAAGCTGGCACACATGTCCATAGCTAACGTGGAGTTTGACATTCATTTGTCATTAAGTTTGTTTACATTTATGGAGAGGGTAGACTTAGGGCGAGAACACAAAGAAAGCTGGGGTGACATTCCGCTCATATAAACTAGCGATCGCTTTTAAGCGACGTCACCTGCGATTTTACATTGATATTTTGACAAAGAAAGATAGAAAATACGTAGGCGACACCTTATGGTTATCAGAAATTCGAAATATTTGTCGCTCCAAAACAACCAAATTTGATGAACGGAATGTGTATATCGACAATATTGATTCAAGACTAATCGCTACTCGTGTTGGTTTCTCGCAGGCTAGTTACCAGCGCGAATTGTAAGTGCGAAAAACCAGCTTTCTTTGTGTTCTCGCCCTTAGGAAGCACCAGCTCTATATGAATGTTGTCGATATTAAAGCGTAACATTGGTGGCGCTACTGTAGCGTGAAAGTGTAAGGAAAGCACCAAAAGTTATTAGAGTAGGATAGAGAAGCAAACAAACGAAGATATAGTATATTACAAACCTAGGTGGTGGAGACTATTATTATTGACCGAGGGCCAAGAGGTTTATAAATGTTTTCAACACTATGGTGTATATACAATTTTTTCCAGTACTAGCCAAATTTAGGACAAAAATTAAAAATAATTCACAAACGCACCACGAGAAGCGTTTACTCCGTCGTCTGACTGACAAGTACACTGTCAGTTTTCCATATATTATGAACGTACTCGTTATGTCATCAGTCATTTTTGGTTGAGCGCGAATTTTAAACTAATGGCATTTTTATTCAAATAATTATATCTTGATAGGTAATTTCAAGCAGCAAATAAGTTAAAGACAATCTCCTGGATATACAAAATTATGTTGCACAAGTTTTTATTGAACTACTATCCCTGAATTTTAAAAATATTTGAATTTGTCCATTATTGACCTATAGGTTAATAATAGAAAATTGTTAGCCACTAATAGAGAAATTCAACTTCTCAGTTGGCTAGAAGAAGCAATAAATAATTGTCAACTTCACAGCTAGTAGTGAAAAAAATATTTTTTCTACGCCCATGTCTGTAAACGTCAAAAATCGCACTGTCAACATTCCTTAAGTAAATGACATTTAACAATAAGTGTGGATTTATGCAGACACGATTAACAATTATCAATTAGCATTTAACAATTAACAATTATCAATTATAAGTTGAACTACTCATTTCACTATGACTCCGTTTACGCACACAATTAACAATTATCATTTATCGATTAACAATTGCGAAGTTGGTCAACTTTTAACTTCTTAAATTAATTGTACCGAATTTTCATCCAGTGCGCAGATAGTACGCAGATCCTTACTTTTTTCATAGAAAAGCGGTTGACTTAGGGTCCTTAGGGCTATGTTATGTGTTTGTTTATTTTAAAATTGTACTAATAAAAGAAAAAATGTCTTCAATTCTACTATACACCTCCAAAATTGCACAAATAGACATGAAAATGTAGGGTTATTGTAACTAGAATCTCGGGCTTGTGCGCATGCTTACTATTTTCTCCTAATTTATAATTGTGTCTGCATAAACGATGGCAGTTTTACTAATTGTTAATTGATAATTGTTAATCGTTAATTGCTAATTGATAATTGTTAATCGTGTCTGCATAAATCCACACTAACATGCACGTAATGAGATCTCATAACATACACGTGCATTTTGAGAAGAAAACTTAAACTTCTTGGTTTAATTAAATTACAATCAAATTTTTATTCACGTATTTGGTTTATTTCATACTTTTAATCAATGAAAAAACAAAAGCTTTTAGCATTAGAGAAATACATTTTAGTTTAAAAGAGTGATGCCCCTAAATGTCAGCAAAACAACAAAAAAATATTTTTGTTGATATGGAAATCAGCTTCATCTCATTTATGCTGTCAATTTTCGTAACAAAATATAGCATCCGAACATTTTCTTAACTTTACCTACGAATATGTTTGCTAGTAGTAATAAAGATGAAATTATGAGCACTTATGAGTAGAAAAAGTATAGTACGTTACACGAGTTGTAATCACATTACGCACTCATTAAATTTATTCATTTCGTGCGTAATGGGTTACTTACAACTCTTGTTACGTGATATACTATTACATACTTTGGACGGGAAAAAGACAGAGATTAAGTAGAACCATTTTTTTCTCTTACATTCACTCGAAAAATTTTAGCTGATGTTCCAAATAATTTCTAATTTATTAATCTATATGGAAACGCGGCAATTGAAACGATTATCATGAAAACTGATTATAGAATTGACAACGATATCTGTTTTCCGGATAATGTCATGAAGAGAAGCATTTCCGTGGAAAGATTAAATGATCACTTAATAACTGGCCTGAAGCCATTATTTAGTTTAGGAGTTTACGTTTAAACAAGACATAAATCTATGATCGCAGATAGAGGATCGCAATATTCGAATGAAAATAGGGCGGTATAAAGTGATTCATTAGTTTGCTTACTGTACACTATATCTAGGTGATTGCTTATGTGTTTGTCGTATACCTACCTACGTATTAGGTAGCATGTTGTAATCTGCAAAAGCAAAAGATAATTTGACGACTGTTCGAAAATGTACTCGTTGAATATAGTCGTAAACCTGCCTATTAATACTTTTCAGTAAATTGTTTACATTTAAATATCTTCATACACTATACTTTTACACAAACGTGTTAAAACTTTCAACGCAGCAGATACAACCTCAGTAGTTTGTCAAAGTTATTATTCAATTCTTTGAACCGATATCAGCACCTCTTTGTTTATATGTCTGGCCAATATTATGCTGATTTGCTGACATGTTTTGATGCCGAACTTAATAAAAAGCGACCGCATTTGTTGAAGAAAACAGTTTTGTTATAACACAACAATGCTTCTGCTCACTCGCCTTTAGGCCTTAGACCAGTGACGCGTCACGACAACTTCATAAATTTGGTTGTGGCTAAAATCAGACGGACCACAGCCACGCGACTAGTTTGTGTTTTTGTTGTCGTCATCTGTCGTTGAAGACGACTTCAATTAACGACAATGGTGTTCGGTAGTGTTCATCAGTTTCAGTATGGAGAAACGAGGAGTGGCTAGTTGTCGCATTGGAAAGGCGGTCTGTCGTCCATGTGTTTTGCATTAAACCACCAACAACGACAATTTTGTGGGTGATACCGTCCACAGGTAGCGACTGTCGCTGAGATCAACTACAAGAAGGCGTTCCTCTACGTTCCTCCTTTGCGGATGTAAAGGGACAATGTATACTTCATTTGTTTGCCGATGACTGTTTGATATACTTTTCTAGCAAAATTTTAGATATATTGATTAATGTGATAAATCCAACCTTACAAAATCTTTACCAATGGTGTTGCAAAAATCTCTTAAAAATTAATATTAACAAAACAAAATATATGGTAATATGTAACAACTACCAATATTCACACTTTTTAAATCAAAACTACAACATCGAGGTCGCTGGAAATACTATAGAAGCAGTAGATACAATTAAATATTTGGGAGTTGTCATTGATAAGCAAATGAAATTTAAAGAGCATGCTAATTCTGTAGTTAAATTAATTTCATATAAGTTGAGCTATCTTTTCAGGTGCTCCTTTGGATTATCTCGATGGACCAAAAATATTATATATAATACAATTATTCTGCCCCACTTAAATTATTGTTCCACAATTCTCTATCTTCTGAATCAAAATGAACTAAATCGCTTGCAAAAACTGCAGAATAGGGCTATGAGAATAATCCTGTCATGCTCAAAATACACTCCTATCAAAGAAATGTTATGTGCACTGAAATGGTTGCCAATAAAATATTTTTTGTTATATAATGCATTAATCTTTATTTACAAAATTAAAAATAATTTACTCCCAAATTATCTGAACGAAAAAATATGCTATAATTTTAATATTCATGACTACTCAACTAGAAGCAGGCAAAATTTTTTTGTTACCCCAGTAGCTAAAGGTCTGGTTTCGCACGTGCGTTGAATGCATGCGTCCGACGCTTGTAGCCACTGAATCGTCTATCGCATGCGTTTGAGTGGTTTTGCTTGTGCGTCTAGATGTAGGTAACAGTCAGCACTTCGCAGTTCAGTTCGTGAAATCATCATGGAGTTTGTGTTAGCCCCATGTTAGCCCTTCTATTTGAAGAAGAAGATGATGAAGCGATCATTCCGTTGTTAATTCAAAGAAAACCCCAAAAAACTTACCACTTTTTCCCTCCATTTTTTCCGCTATCTGTTTCCAGACATTATTTTTGACAATTAGATCTTTATATTTTTCACTTGAGGCATCATAAAGGTATTTGTGAAAGGATACTAATTCAATTAATAACATCTCGTCATCCCGGCTCCATTTTTCACCACTCATGTTGACGTAAATGCACAATAGCACAATCGCCTGCGTTCTCGCCGTTTGAGGTTTGACTGATCTTCGAAGTAGTCGTTGCGTTTTGACGTTGCATTTAGACGCAGGCGCTAGATATCGACGCACTAGTAAAACCACAAGCACGTGGTACCATATAAGCAGTCCCTGCGATGAACGCATGCAGCGGCTGTAAGCGTCGGACGCATGCATTCATCGCACGTGCGAAACCAGGCCTTAAGAGTGCTACTCAAAATTCTATATTTTTTAAGGGACTGAACCGTTACAATGACCTACTGGAGTCCATTAAATCCATTAACACATTAAATTCTTTTAAAAACAAGCTCAAAGATTATTTAATGAGTCAATATTTAAGTAGCAGCAATGGCTGTTGAGTTATGTCTATAAATTAGGCCTGCAAATCACTTAATTCTGTAATCTTGTTTTTGTTGTTTGATTTTATTTCTGGTTTTCGACTATACAATTTTTGTATTATATTTATTTATGTTTGTATTTATGTTTTATATAAATGTGTTATTATTGTTGATTTATTACCATAATTTTGACATACGTTTACTGTAATATAATTTGTATTGGTATTATTATCATATATGTGATGTTGTTTTGCTTGGATGTAATATTGTAACTGTATTATATTCTATGTTTATATTAGTTGACTGATTTTGCTAAATAAAGGATTTAATAATAAGTACTGATCTAATTATATTGCATTTTTAATATAACCACGACCTCCGCCCACTAACAACCACAATTATGAAGTTTTCGTGATGCGTCGCTGTGGTCCGTCAGAGTTAAGCCTTACGATTTATTGTCTTATCCGCCGTTTTCACCTGATCTAGCTCTCTCCGATTACTTTCTGTTTCCAAACTTAAAAAATGGCTTGTTGGAAAGCGATTTTGGACAAATAAAGAGGTGAGAGAAACGCGTATTTCAAAAAGATTATTTTTTGGATGGTTTGAAAAAATTGGAAACTCGCTAGACTCAGTGTGTAGAGTTAAAAGGAGATTATGTTGAAAAGTAAAATATTTTTTTTACAGTAAAGTAACTTTTTCCGTCAAACCGCCCTCGTAAAATCCCTTGTTCGTAACGGGGGTCGTCACGTACACGCGTTCGGAATTTGAATACCTGATTATTCTGATAGAGATAAACTATTGTTTTCATACATGTTTTAAGCCGTTAGGCAAAAATAAATGTTAGTTTTTATTTCCGTTATTATCGATCTACCGGCTTTTTCAACTAGAAAGTTCTAATAACTCGAGCAAAATGGAATACTGGCTTTTACTAACAAAAGTTTAATTATTAAAAAATTTTACGAACTTTGCCAATCATATAAAAGGCACTTTTTCCCAACTAGTTCTCATTTGCAATGTTTTTAATGAAATTCATAATATTCATATTAATATCTATTTTGGGAAATCAAACCACAATCTATCATAGACTACATAGTTGTAAACAGAGAATGCCAAAAACACATAGATGTGAGAGTTAAAATGGGGCTAGAAATAGGAAATGACCCCTATCTAGTAGTGGCAAAGACAAAAAAAGTTCACACAATAATACAACTCAAAATAGGAGAGAAAATAAGAGCGTATAAACTAAATAATGCAAATGACTGGAAACAAATACAAGAAAAGAAAAATGCTGAGACAAAAATTTGGCAAAGGAAAAGGGAAGTAATTACGAGGAGTATAAAAAACAAAGAAAAATGACCAAAAAATCAGTGCAAAATGCAAAAAAGGAACTTGGAAAAGGAATCAATGATACAGCAGTGACGCTAACAAAAGAAGAAGAAATATTTTAGGAATTTACTAAACACTCAAAGGAATAAAACACGAATTATAACAGAAATTATACCTATTCCAGATGGAGTAGAAGAAGAAGTATCAAAAACGGAACTAGATGAGGCTTTAAAATTATTGAAAAATGGAACAGCCCTAAAGCATGACAAGATAACGTCTGAAATGATAAAAAAATAGGAGAAACAGGAAAGGAAATGATCAGAATACTATTAAATAAAATATGGAAGAAAGAGGATATACCGAAGGATATACTGAAGGATCTTGGAGAAGTCAACCAGGAGAGGATAGATAAGATTAAGAAGGGTCTGACGGAGATGGAAGGAAAGTGGGTGGATAGAGTCTCAAGGAACAGGGAGGTGGTTATAGAGGCGAAGAAGAGGGTTGAAGTGAGGGGAATTCTGAAGGAGGTGGAAAAGGTGACAGGAGCTAGGGCAGTGGAGGCGGGAAGGGAAACAAAAACCATTAAGATGGTAGGGATAGACCCATGGATGGAAGATCGAGTGGTGAGTGAGAAAATAGAGGAATTGATTGGGGAAGGGACAAGGGTGTTGAAAGTGGTGAGGGAGAGGAATGGCATGAAAATGGCGGTGGTGAGGGTGGAATGGGAGAAGGCAGTAGCCTTACTAGGAAAACGGGAAATTAAACTCGACTTAAATAGGGTGAATATAATAGAGGGGAGAGAGGAGGGCAGATGTTTTGGTTGTGGAATGAAGGGCCATCAGGTAGCGGGATGTAAGGCAAGAAGAGTAGAGAAGATAAGGGAATGCTGGCTATGTAAGAGCGTGGGGCACATGGCCAGAGACTGTCGGCAAGCCTTCCTTTGTAGGGTAAGTGGGGAAAGGGGACACAAGCCAGGGGAGACAGAGTGTAGTAGGGAGAGGAAGGTAGTTGATATAGTTAATGGAGAAGAAGATGGAAAAAATGGGAGGGACCCTCTGGACCCCTTAGAGGGGATGAGTCCGATCAAATTGGAGGAAGGGGAGAACAGACCTCGGGAAGAAAAAATGTGGAGGAGGGATGGAGAGTGTTACAAATAAATTTAGGGAAATGCAGAGTATCACATGATGTTCTAGTTGAGGTAATTGGTAGGAGGGAAGTGGATGTGGTGTGTAGATCTGAGGTGAATGCTAAATATGTGGGAAATCAAGGTTGGATAATGGATGATACAGGAGAGGCAGAAATAAGAGTGGTGGGAGATGGAATGAGGGCGGATGAAGTGAGGAAAGGTAACGGTTGGGTGGTAGTGCGAATTGGAGACATGGTGGTGTACAGTGTGTATATAAGTCCAAATGTCAGCCTACAAGAATATGAGAGGAGTATGACAGGACTGGAGGAAGATCTTAGGGTGTCTAAAGGGAAAAGGAGAGTTATAAGAAGAATGGTGACAGGCGATTTCAATGCCAAGAATACTGCCTGGGGAGGGAGAAAAACGGACAGGAGAGGAGATATTCTGGAGGAAGTGTTGACATCCAACGGATTGGTGGTGCTGAATGATGGACTGTTGCCCACCTTCGTGAGGGGTGACGGGGGTTCATCATTTATTGACATAACAGCGTGTGATGAATGGCTGGGGGAAAGAGTGAGTAGCTGGAGGGTACTGGAGGATGAGGAAAGCTTGAGTTTACATAGGTGTGTGGAGACGACTATAAGAGGAGGAAGAAAGGAATTGGTGGAAGAGTGTAGGTGGAAGAGTGTAGGTGGAAGTGGACGAATGCCGAGGCAGAAAGAATGAGAAAGAGAGTAGGGGAAGAGATAGGAAGGGGACTTGGGCATGATGTAGAGAAACTATATGATGTGATGAAGGGCTGCAGGAAAGAAGGAAAAAGGGGTAATAGGCGCAAGTGGAGGGCTAATTACTGGTGGAATGAGGAAATAGAGAGTCTGTGGAGGGAGTGTAAGAAGGAACGAAGACGAATGTTGAGAGGAAAAGAGGGGATGGAGGGAAAAGGTGGATATAAGGAGAAGAAGAAGGAACTGGAGCGCAGGGTGGAGAGGTAAAAAAGAAGAAAGTGGGAAGAGTTACTGGAGGTGCTGGAAAATAACCCATGGGGGAAGGCGTATGAGATAGCGGTGAACAGAATGGGTGGAAATAGGAACGTGGTGCTAGAGGAAGGTTGGGAGAAAGAGATTATAGAGAAATTGTTTACAGGGGTAGAGGGAGGTGGAGGTGTGCAGAATTCGGGAAGCCCAGAGTACTGGGGAGATAGGGAAAATGAGAGGGATAAGGTCGGTAGAGAAGTGGGAAGTAGAGGAGGGGGGGAGAAATGTTAAGGTAAGGAAAGCCCCCGGGAAAGATGGCATGAGAGGGGATATGGTGAAGAGGCTGGTGGATGACAATGGGAAATACTTTTTGGAACTGTTTAACAGGATACTGAGGGAGGAAGAGTTCCCGGAAAAGTGGAAGGTGGCCAGGGTGATCCTTGTGAAGAAGACAGGTAGGGATGGGAAGCGGGCGGGGGACTACAGGCCCATCAGCCTGCTGTGTGGATTGGGTAAATTGATGGAGGGGATAATAAAGGTTAGGATTGAGGAGGAAGTTGATAGGAATGGGAGTTTTAGGGAAAACCAGCATGGGTTTGTAAAAGGGAAGTTATGCATCTCAGCGCTGGGCAGGGTGGTGGACTTGGTGCAAAAGGCTAGGCAGGGTAACGGTAGGAATAAGAAATTGACCCTGCTTGTGTTCTTCGACGTTGGGAACGCGTTCAACAGTGTCAATAAACGGGCGGTGTTGAGCGCGTTGACAAAGCTCGGGGTAGGGGAGGGGCTAGTTAATCTAGTAGAGGACTACCTGACAGGGCGTGCGATAGTGGACACTAGGGGGAGAAGGTATGGGACGGAGATTGGAGTGCCCCAGGGCTCGGTTCTGGGACTGACGCTTTGGAAGTGTGTGTTTGATGAAGTTTGTGGGATAGCATGTGAAGAGGGATGTGAGATTACGGTGTATGCGTGTATGTCTGGTATGTACGGCAAAGGGAGAGGTGGAGATAAAAAGAAAGGCGGAGAGGATGTGTAGGAATATTATGGAGAAGATAGAGCGGTGTGGAAGATAGAGCGGTGTGGAAGATAGAGCGGTGTGGACTGGAAGTGGCTGAGGATAAGACGGTAGGGCAATTGGTGAAGGGGCGGAGCAAGGCAAGGGAGGTGGGGGTGATGGTGAAGGGAAAGAAAATTCGGATGGAGAAAGCGGTGAAGTATCTGGGGGTGTGGCTGGATAGCCAATTATCCTTCAAAACCCATATGTTGAAGGCTACACAGAAGGCAAAAGTAAGGGCAGCGTGGCTGGGAAAATTGATGGGTAATGTGAAAGGACCGGGAGAATGGAAGAGGAGGATAATTGGTAGGACGGTAGAGCAGAGTATGCTGTATGGCGCGGAAGTGTGGGGTGAGAAAGCAGGGGTGAAAGCGAGGGCTAGACCACTCCTGCGGGTGCAGAGAGGAATACTTCTGAGGGTGGTGCAGGCGTACAGTACAGTGGGTGGACAGGCAGCAGCAGTTCTGTCACGGTCCTATCCATTGGACTTGATGGCTAGAGCCAGAGAGAAACGCTGGAGGGGTGCGAGCAGAGAGGTAGTACAGGAATGGATGGATGAGGAAATGGAGAGAAGGTGGGATGAGTATGAGGGCGCGCTAAAAGGAGCGATTGGTAGCAGGAGAAATTGGGTGGACCGGAAATTTGGAGAGGTGAACTACTTCTTGACGCAGGTGCTCACAGGGCATGGGTCGAGAGTAGGTTACCTCCACAAGATTGGGAAAAGATTGGGAAAACTGGAGTGTGCGAGAGATGTGAAGTGGAGGATGATGTGGGACATGTGTTTAGATGTTGAAAGAATGAGGAAGTTTTGAAGAAGTTAGAAAATAAACTGGGAGAGGCGGTGTATTGGGAAAATATGGTGGAGATTATGTTGAGGGGCGAGGAGGAATGGATGGAGATAAGTGGCGTAGTAGAGGTTAGGGTAGTGATTCCAAGGCGGGAGTAACGGCAAGTTTGAGGTGGGTTTGGTTGGTAGGCATCTCCGTGGGGATGAGTCCAGCACTGTCTGGGTACTGTTTGAGGACCCAGTCGAAAATGAGTTTCCCATCACGGCCCGAAAAAAAAATACCGGAGAATTGGGAAACACTAACAGAATCGCAAAGTAGTTTCCGGAAAGGACTTAGCATCATATTTTCACGTTAAAACAATAAATAGCAAATAAAACCGCTGGGTCACAAAACGCATATCTTGCCTTTTTTGACCTAGAGAAAGCATTTGACAGTATACCCAGGCAGCAGATATGGGAAAGTCTTTTTAAAAGAAATATTAGCGAAAAGCTGATAATGAATATTAAAACACTGTATAAAAGACCGGAAAATTATGTGATAAGTAAAAATATGATCGGATACATACAGCACTTGACGGACTAAGGCTATCACGCAATGAATAACAATTTTATGGACAAAAAGGACAGACAGAAGATTAAGATTCAAGCAGTGGAGATGAAATACCTAAGAATAAAAGGAAAGGAATAACAAGAAGAGATCGTATTAGAAACCAGACAATAAGAGAGGAATTGAAAGTAGAACCTCTACTGGAATTCATAAGAAAAAACAGGCGATTCAGTGGGTGGGGACACTTACAGAGCATAATGGATACTGGAGTAGTCAAACAAATATGACAGGCAAGACCACAAAACAAAAGGAAAAAAGGAAGACCGAAAAATATATGGGACAAAACAGTTGGAAAATCTTGAAAGAGAAATTAAAGCGTTGAATGAAGCAAAAATAAGAAATAATGGTGGAAATTCGTACATGGATCAAAAGAGATCACCTTCATAGGTACACCATACTATATGGTAGAAGGAGTTTTGATTATGTACCTACCTATACAGAGTGTAACAAAAAGGCAGGTCATAAATCATACCACATATTTTGGTGCTTGCGAAAAAAGTTACAACCCTTCGAAGTTACCAAATGAAAATTGATTTTTTCAAATATTTCGACAGTTGTTCGACAAAGTTGACAAGTGGCTTTCTTATGGTTAGAGCATCTCAAAAACAAAATTAAGGAATTATTGCACCCCGTTAAAAATTTATGGGAGTTGAGATCCCCTAAAACCCTCCAAAATTTTGGTGTACGTTACAATTTAATGCTTATTGTGGCACCATTATTCAAACACATTATTTTTGAAACTTTTATGCCACCTAGTACTTTTTACAATTATCAGTTTTTATCGAGATACTGCCTATTTTTCATTATGCTTCAAAAATTTCGAGTAACAAAAATTAATGTCAATGAATTTTTAAGTTTTTCGAGAGTCCCAAATTTTTGATTATTCATTATAATATGTCGAACAACTTTCGAAATATTTGAAAAAATCAATTTTCATTTGGTAACTTCGAAGGGTTGTAACTTTTTTCGCATGCACATTTGTACTAGGGTAACTTGGGTTGGATCGAGTAATTTTCAGCCCCAGAATATGTGGTATGATTTATGGCCTGCTTTTTTGTTACACCCTGTATATTAAATATACTAATGAGAAGAATCTTATCAAATATTTGTATAATTCCAATTCATATAATAAACTGTGAAAATATACTTTTCACGAATTTGGGTTTATTAAAAATTTCAGCTCATTCCATTAGACTCCATACGTTAAGAGAAGATAAATGAGTACATTTGAGAATGAAATTGAAAGTTAGAGCCCTAATTACCAATTTAGAGAAATAGTTAATATCAGAAAGTGAACCACTCGCAGTTCGCATCCTCCATTATACAACTTAGAACGGAATATGAAAGAATATTCAGTTTCCTCAGCCATCAGTGTTTCCGCCAGATTATGCCTGCGAAATCTACTCATACGCAGACACCTAATATTTTCACCCTGCCTTATAATAATGTACCGGGTGTCTGATTAAGAGAGGTACAGTTTGGTAAATTCACCTGAAAGTGTTAGATTCCCACTGCATGCGAGTACCGTAGAATGAGTGAACGAGAAGGATAACCTTCTTCGCTCGGTCTATGCTTGTTTAAGGCTAAGACTGAACTCAGACCGACCATACCGACGCGTCACGACAACTTCATAATTGTGGTCCTTAGCGGGCGGAGGTCGTGGTTGTATTAAAAATGCAATAGAATTAGAGCAATACTCAGACGGACGACTTCTTGTAGTTGATCTCAGACAACTGGCCACTCCTCGTTTCTTAGGCTGAGCTCAGACGGACCACAGCGACGCGTCACGACAACTTCATAAATGTGGTTGTGGCTACTCAGACGGACTACAGCGACGCGACTAGTTTGTGTTTTGTTGTTTCCTTGGATATTTTCTATTAACATTATTTTTTCAATTTATGAATATTAAAAGATGACATTTTTCCAATTTTGTAATGTGCTTTTTCAAGCTCTGGCAGCGTTGTACGAAAACCATAATTACCACATCCTCCGAATTACATAACAAATTTTTATCGAAAGCTGACTTCTTATTGGCAAGCGCGTGTGTGTGTTCTTCCCTCTCACTTCGTCAATTGACTGATATTGATTTATCCAGTGTCATTGGTATTGTCAGTGACCTTTGTATTTTCAATTTTACTTGGTAAAATAGGTACCGTACGTTTATGACAGATATACGCCATGTTTCCTCGCCCCTTACCGATGCCGCGTAGCTTTAGATAAACTTGCCAAACGTCCACTGACCAGCGACCGTGGTTAAAACCTTGTTGCATCCAGTGTGGATTACAATGAGACCAATAATGTGTATTGTGTATTTACAGATCTATTACTGGAAAATGTAGCTTTATCGGACCACATCATATTTGATAAAAACATTTTATTTCCATTCAGCATATCCTTGAGCCAATTACAATGATCCAGTCTTTAATCGAAATCTGTAGCTTTTAATCCTTGATGAAGAGATACACGATATGGATGAACACGATTTTCAGAAATTCCAACTCCCTAACCTTCCCATTATAAAGTGTAGGATGTCGACAATTGATGGTTTTATATGACGCCATTTTGCGGTGGATCGATTGTAGTGCTATCTAGCGGCGCGTATTGAAAGTAGGTACAAGGTAGAAAACTGGGAAATAAGATACTGTAATTAGTGTACAGCTATCTACTTTTAACTCACTTAATAATGTCAATGTTGCCATGTTTCAATTATAAACCAACGAGATATTTCAGTGTAATGATGTAATATGTGTACTCTTGTCGGTTCTTCCAAGGTTAGGCCATAGAGGGTATATAACTAAAAACACAATTTAACTATATCAACTTAACTTTATTACTGCCTCAAATATATTCCTTGAATATCGAGAATAGCAAAAACGTATTTCCTGTTTGCTAATCAGCACATGCTGCTTACACAGCATTACCCATTTCTCGATATTCAGCATAGACGTATTGACACATACATATTACAAAATAATATTGAAATGCAATCAATTTCCTGATATGAACCTGAGCCACATGACATGGTACTCGGGTCGCTCACCTTATAAATATATAGTTAGTATTGTATAAAACTTTTATTTTAAATGAAATATAAATTCTTAATACTATATCATCTCATCAGAGTTCCTGTAAAAAACCAAGACGCACACCTTAAATATGTTTGTGGTATTATGAATATTATGTTTTCGTGTACATTTTAAAATTTATACATAATATATACTAGAAAAAAAGGTTTCTTACAATTGTGTACTTCATTTGTTTTAAGTTAAAAACATAAATATTTATTATTTGCCACACTTCTATTATGGACAAAGATAAGTAAGTGCCACAATGCTACCAGCGCGTGGCCCTTTTGGAAAACTGAAACCATGGTATTGCTGGTATTGTGACACTCACTTATCTTTCTCCATAATAGAAGTGTGGCGATTGGCGAACAATAAATAGATAATGTTCTCAACTTAAAACAAACAAAATACACAACTTTTCCACTTTTATTAATATCACAAATATATTTAAAGTGTGTCTCGGGTTTTCACAGGAACACTGAAATATCTAGTTTGTTTATAATTGAAACATGGCAACATTGATATTTTTAAGTGATTAAAATGTCGATGGTGCCACATTAATTACCCTTAGTAGTTACCTATTTTCCTACCTCAGGCCTACTTTCGATAAGTGCCGCTAGATGGCACTACAATACGATCCACACGATCCACCACAGTATGGCGTCAGCTGAAACCATCAATTGAATCTCAATTTTTTTAAAGAGAGAGAAGAATAATTGTGCGCATTCAGCGATAGGCGTGAGCTCAGTGCCCCCTATTTTAACCGCTGTTGCCAAATGTACTTATCTGTAAAAGCTTTTCCCAATTTTTGTCGGCAATACCAATAATTGTTAAATCGAAAGCAGTGTATAGATTTTATTTATTGCAGATTGTAATTTGTACAAATTTTTTCTTGGACCATATTATTTTATTCCTATTTGTGTTGATCTCACTTATTTTAAAAGTTAATAATAATACCAATCTCGATTTTCTCACACTAAATAGGGCGTAAAAGTCAAATGCAAAATAAGTTTACTATTCCTCAGAAAGTACCAACCATTCTAAACTGGCAACGCTGCTTTCATATCAGATTGGTAGCTGGAACTGAACAAACGCCCAACGCTGACAGCGTACAATTCTTCTTCTCTCTTTCAAGTAGTTTTTCTTATACTTTCCATGTCGTACTTGTGTAAATCGAATGTCTCGAATAGACTTTTCGCAATCTGTATATGCAGCTTCGATATGCCACTATCCGGTATGTGGTAGACCAGCATAGTCAGTTACAGAGCTCAAAGATAGTGTTTCTAATCTCTCTGACTCCTACTAAACAGAAATATTAAAGTTTGTTGAGCTTTGGTCCCTTACACATCCGCAAATGTTAGTTATATTCAAATTCACCGAAATAAATACACTGTAATTTCATGTACCGAAGTGATGAAAGTACAGTTAGCAGAAGCAAACGTGAGCCCTGGTGGGCGTGTTCATGTCGCTGTAGTTGCATTTTTGTAGTAACAATTCGATATTTTGAATCGATAACCAAATATCGATACCATAAATGTCAACTGTTAAGAGACATGTAAACAAAGTCAAACTTGCTAAAAATGTAACTCTAAATATTAATGAAAAAATTTATATTGGACCAAAACTAAAACTACCGTTTGCCCTGAATGTCTATATTTTCAAATTACATGACTGTATTAATGTCATGAAAAACAAGGGTCAAGTTTCTATGGAAAGCAACAAAATATTAGCTGGTTGAAGTCCAGTGTTGCCGATGCAAAAATGAAAATTACCCGAACTCACTATTCAAATTATCAGAATTTGTCAAAATCACCAAAAGGACACATTTGTTATCTAAATAAAGTCTTCGACCCCAGTCAATATGGAAAATCCCCAAAAACAATATATATCCCTTCTACAAAATATTCGAAAAACTATTGGATCTAAATTAGTGAAATTGTCTGAAAATCGGATAATCATCCTCGCATTGACAACACTGATACAGAATGAATAAAATGATGTATGTTGATGAAATTACTCGGTCATATTATTTCGATTATATTTAACAATTACTAATGGACAATCGTTAACAATGGCTCTTGATTGGCTGCTTGCGATGACCTTATTTTAGTTCGCATATTTTCCGGGGCTCATGTTTGGTTCTGACAACTATATGAATATGTTAGATAAAGCTTATGTTGAAATAACCTGACGAATCAATTCGTACCACTTTTAACGATTCTTTCAACATGAAACGCGTGCCGACCTGAATTATCGGCAAAAACTCCATCGCGTAAAGGTCGCTACAGACATGACAAAACCATTCAATTCCGACTCTTCATGCATAAAACGCATTGTAAAGTTTATCCAAAATCGATTGCAAAAGCTTAAGCACGTGTCCTTTGATCTGAATGTAACGGCATACGCTTAAAAATCAGTATTCCAACACTGATTAAGTTTCGTATAATACAAAAAAAAATTTTTCACATAAGGTTTTATTTCAGATGACCAAGTTTGAATTCAAATGCAAGGTGGTATTCAAAGTTTCGTAAAAAATATGTATATTTCAAAGATAACGTTAACGATATGAAATGTGTCGAGAACTACAAAAATAAGAGTTATATTTTTAACTATCTGTTTGACGTAGAGCTTTATATTGCTATTAAATATTTCATATCTAACGAGCACAAAAAGCTCACACGGAAGTTTCGAATTAACGTTACCATTAAAGAAATGAGTTGTATTTCTTAGAAATATCTCTCTAGTGAATGTTTGTTTTGAGTTAAGCTGATACTCCAGCAAATATAAAATTCAAGTTTCATACCAAGTTATAATAGAAAAAACGAATAAATATATGTTATTCCACTCCATTTTATATATTTATGTTTTTTCTACAACTGCTATGAAAAGTGACGTATTTCTCATAGCTTACTTAATTTCAAAACCAAATATTGCTCATACTGTGAGAAATATTATTCCTCACGGCACTTTGCTCACGCCACATACATTTATATGGAGAATCAAATAAAATTGACAAAAACTTAGTATGCTACTGTCATCTTTAAATACCTCTCAAAACTGTCAGATTATATGAGAAGTTTTTAAATTCCAAAAGGTAGTTTCAGATAACAGAGAATTTAATGAAAAGAAATAACGTTCCGAGTTTGACCATACAAATTTCACGATCAACTATAATTTTGAATAAAATTATTTAACAGTTTAGAGATGGGATACTTTAGTGTTATTTTTGTTTTACTAACCATAGTTACTTTACTTGTATTCTTTAAATGCAACGTGTGGAGAAAGTACTTTGCCCACTCGTGTGTTTTCGGGCTAGAACTTTCACACTCGTGAGAAGAGTTGAACTTTCCCCACTGGTTGCACAATATACTATTTCCACTACTAGCTGTGAAGTTGACAGTTATTGCTTCTTTTAGGCAACTGAGAAGTTGAATTTCTCTATTAGTGGTTAATATATTTTTATTATCAACCTAGGTCAATAATGGACAAATTCAAATATTTTGAGAATCCAGGGATAGTAGTTCTACAAAAACTTGTGCAACATAATTTTGTACACCCAGGAGATTATCTTCAACATATTTGCTGCTTGAAATTACCTATCAAGATAAAATTATTTGAATAAGAATGCCATTAGTTTGAAATTCGCGCTGAACCAAAAATGACTGATGACATAACGAGTACGTTCATAATATATCGAAAACTGACAGTTTACTTGTCATTCAGACGACGGAGTAAACGCTTCTCGTGATGCGTTTGTGAATTATTTTTACTTTTTGTCTTAAATTTTGCCTAGTAGTGGAAAAAATTGTATATACACCATGGTGTTGGAGATATTTATAAACCTCGCACCTTATTCTTGGTGCTCGGTCAATAATAATAGTCTTCACCACCTTGGTGTATAATATACTATTATAAATTTGTGTTGGTAAATAGCTATTTTAAAGGTGGTATTTAAATTTCAGTTTGTTCATTAATTGATGTCAGTTTCTTTGTCAATGTTTTGGTTAGTATTACTTACAAAATTTTTGGTTTTCTTAACGATATAATTAATGGTTCCTCAGAATCAACTGATATATTGGCCAAAAATTTTATTTCTGCCAATCCATCAGATTTGGAAGAGAGCCTAGTCGACGATCTAAAACAATTCGTGGGTTATTATATGTAAAAATTGTGGCATTTTTCAATAGTACCTATACCATAGCTACTATTAAATTATTGTAAAATATCTTGTCAATTTTGAGTAAAACTCTGTAATATCCGATCTGGTTGTTGAAGGATTATTGCATTCCAATACTCTATGTACGTTTTGAAACAAACTATTAAATAGTATATTATACACCAAGGTGGTGAAGACTATTATTATTGACCGAGCACCAAGATAATTTCGCGAGGGGCTTTGCCCCGAGAGGAATAAGGTGCGAGGTTAATAATAGAAAATTATCAACCACTAATAGAGAAATTCAACTTATCAGTTGGCTAGAAGAAGCAACAATTCTCAACTTCACAGCTAGTAGTGGAAAAATTCCTTTTCCTACTCTCTTATTAATATTTATATTGGGTCAAAGTACATTTCACATTAAAGTTCTTTCATTTGACGTCGATCTATGTATCTAATTGATGCTCAAAGCTCTTTCCTTTTTATAATTATATTGCTATTAAATATTTCATGTTTAACGTGTGTGTGCACATTTTACTGGGAAAGTACTTCGTATACATGGGCTCATTATTACTCTCGTTTCAACTAGAAGAGTTATACAATAAAATCGTGTTTTTTATATTTAGCTAGAAAATAATACGGAAAGTTTTCAATAAACATATAGGTACACCAATCTTCATTTGTCATGTTCGGGAAAATCTCGACGCTATCCATTATTGAAACAATAGGAATACAATTAAATTTGTATGGACTGAGAGAAAAAACAAAGTCCTTGAAAGTTAATGGAGAAGCAAATTCGGAACAGTAAGAAAACAGAAAAATACAGTTATCGTTGAAGAATACAATGGAGCAACCAGCAGAGCGCGTAATGTGTGAATATACAAAAAGAACATCTATAACAGTATATGATTCAACGAACGTATAATGCTCGCTACGCTCATGGCGCAAACGCCACCCTCGTGTATAATAGCCATTATATGCAAGTAGAATACAATACAAGACTAGATACTTTGAAATATTGAAGCAAAATATGTGATTCTTTATTACTAAGTAATTATAAAAAACTTGAAAATTTATTATATATGTTACGGTTAAAGTATTTACTTGGCTAGTATATAAACTAGTTGGATAGTATACAAACTATCCAACTGCCTGGTTATTTTGATGGAAAATCATATTTCCACTAAAATAGCTACGAGTAATGGCTGGTTTGTATACTATCCAGCTAGTTTATAAACTATACAAAATTTATCGCTAAAACTCAAACCACAAGGAAATCACACAAATTAGCTAGCATTTTGGCTAGTTTGTAAGCTATCAACATTAGTTGGATAAAATGTGAATGTGATATTGGTAGTCATACATAATAACCAACGAGTTGGTCAATTCTCTTGGGTTAATTTAGTTTAGGATAGTGAAATCCTTAGTTAAAAATGCTTTATTTATTGGTACAATGTAAGATTGTTACAGGTACCTATTATTATATAAAAGTAATGCGTGATATTATAATCTGTAGGTGTATGTTGATGTTGACGCAATTTTTTTAGTGTGAACTTAAAGTTTCCGGCTTTTTGTTCGACTATAATACCATACGATACCGTCATACTCATCAGTCAATATTTTCATTTATAATGTTTATTTAACTATAAACTCATTCAATAATATAATTTCAACAAATAATGATTAAAATGTTTTTAATATTTTTTTTATTAAATAAATGTATTGACTGTCTAACGATTATTCTTAACCTGCAATTATGGAACGCTATCCTACTTTTTAAGATACTTAGCGTTAATGTATAGAACAAAATACATTTTTTAATAAATCTTCACCTGAACGACAACCCGGGCTTTCTTTTCATGTATTCATGGTTTCTTCCAATCTAAAATATATTTGTTCTTTCCTCTGCTATTTATAACTCGAATATCAAACATTTTGCTTTAAACAATATTAACCTATTTTCATATTTGAAAACATCTTGAACATAATACCAGACGATTAACATTACCTTATATATCGTTTTATTAAGAAGAAATAAAAATATTATTAATATTTTAATATTTTTCTCATCTTTGACTGAACTATAACAATCTTTCAGAGAGGGTTATTATACGATAGCGGTGTGTTTATATCGTGATAGCAACCGATGTTGACCCTTTAGTCGGTAGTCTCATCAAGAAAGAGTGTAGTGTTTTTTCTGAGGGTAAGTATACATATTTATTAGCAATTATATTTTTAGTTAAAAATTAAATATGTACAATGTGGCGTCCTTGGGAAATATCGAGTTCGGTCAAAAATATTGTGTGTAACAACGGCGAAACTTCAAATAATGGTGATGAAAGTGATCATTTCAGTAATAGTGTAAGAAGTGAAAACAGGATTCGACGACATTTAAATTTGCAGGCACAGAAAATATGTTTAATGTGTATAAGAATGTACGAGAAAAGTTTGGATTCGATGAAGAAACGGAATTAATGCAAGCACTATTTGATTTAACAGAAAATCCCCTGTCAACTATACGTAAAATTGCTAAGAATCAGGGTCGTGCGGTACTATGAAGCAGGAAGGCGACTGCATCAGGCGGCATTACACAAGGGCGGCATTTGGAGAGCGAACTAAAAAAATATGTATGCATCTGTTTTTTATTTAAAACTTAACTTTCAACTTTTTCCGATATGTGTAAGCGCTAACAAAGTTATTATATCAAATATCAGAAAAGAATTCATGTTATTATAATAGGAAACATAATTTTTTAAGAATAGCTATATAGCTATATTTTTAAACTACCAGGTTATCAGGTAAGTAAATAGATGTTTTTGGAGATATTTCATTGATCATTGATTTAATATTCAATATTTAATCAATTAAGTGATAGTATGGATTATAAACGAAAAAAACTGCTTGGAAGCCAATATAAAAACAAACGCCTAGTGAAAGAGGCTCAAGGAAAAAAAGTAAGTTATGCTATGAAGGTATTTTTATTACAAAAATCTCGTGTAGATGAGCCATATCAACATCCACATCGTCAGAGACTTAAGCGAACATTCCACCGGGTACGGCACGGCACGCTGCATTGGCGTATCATCACAGCGTAACTTGCTGCAGCAGTAGAGTCTTGTTGAATATCATTCCACCTAGTGCAGCAATGTGCAGTATTCTTTCGGTCTCTTTCGAATTAACATGGTATTGAACAAAAAGAAAATAGCGTTAGCCATTTTATTAAGGAGAAGAAGACGACGAGCTAGCTATTGGGTCCATCCCCTGAATACAAGCAGGTTGGAATGTGGTGAATATCACCGGCTTTGCCAAGAACTAGAAGAATATCCGCAAAGATATTTTCAATACTTCAGAATGAATTTCGATCAGTTCAACAATTTGCATAGATTGTTGGAAAATGCAATTAGCAAAGAAAATACTAATTTTAGAGATGCTATTTCATCAAGAGAAAGATTGGCTGTTACATTAAGGTAAATAACACTTAAAATTTAAATTAATTTCATTTTAAGATTTTAAATCTTTATTTTTTAAATCGGTTTTACAAATTATAAAAATTATTCGCGGTATCTTCCATAAAACTGTTGTTATCAAATTGTGTTGAAGTGGAGTCTTCATTCATTGGCGTATAGGTTAAATTAGATGATGGCCGACTAAAATTGGAGCCACTCGCCGATGGTCTGCTTTCTCCGAAAGCTAAATTAAAAAGTAAATTTTGTATTTGAATCCGAGCGAAACAATTATCTCTCGGGCTCAACAGCTTCAGTGTAGGCACGCAGCTCAACATGAACTGTTCATCTGAGTCGTCTTTTTTGGAAATTATTTCTAAAAGCTCAGCATCAGTTATGTTGGCTGGTTTTTCTTTTATTTTTTGTTTATTATGTAGTTTTTTGCTAAAGTAGCAGTAGAAGTCGTCGGAGTGGTTAACGTTTCGCGCTCATCTAAAATTGACGTTTCTTGACTTGTTGTAGCTTGTTCGATAAAAGTATCTTCATCGTAATTTTCCTTTACGTTTCCTTCCTCTTTAGATGTGCATTCCTCTTTTTGGGCACTGTTATAATTTCCAATGGTTTCCTTAAAATCGATGAAGGGGGTTAGGAAAAGAAGTTGATCATAAAATACCCATTTCTTTCTTTTTCCTCCAGCTGATCCGCTTTTCTCACTTTTGGATGACCTGTAATTTTTGATGAAGGCGTCACGTAGAGTTCTCCATCTTTTTTTAATATTTTCGAGCCCTTCAACGTCAGAATCTGAAAAACGGAATTTATTGTTTGGTACTTCTTGTTATTTTTGAAGAACAAACATCCAGAAGTGACAAAACAGATTTTTTTTAATATTAAAATTTTTTTCTTTCCAGATATCTGGCAACTGGCATGTCTTTCAGATCTATTGCATTTAGTTTTCGCCTAGGAGAAACAACTGTGAATAAAATAGTCAAGGAAACCTGCATTGCTATAAAAAATATAGTTATGCCGTTACACATTTCAAGAGTGAACAAAGAAAGATGGAATGAAATACGAAACGATTTTTATAAAAAATGGAATTTTCCAAATTGTGTGGGTGCCATCGACGGCAAGCATATTCACATATTTGCCCCCAAAAATTCAGGATCAAATTTTTTTAATTACAAAGGAGGTTTCTCGATTGTATTAATGGCCGTTGTTGACGCCAATTATAAATATATAATGATAGACGTTGGGTCGTATGGATCAAACAGCGATGGTGGAATTTTTGCTAACTGTTCGTTTGGAAAATCATGGTTGATGAACGATAAAAATTTGAATTTGCCAGAAAATCAAGATCTTCCGTTCACAGAAACTTCTTTCCCTTTAGTATTAGTTGCAGATGAAGCATTCCCATTGAAAGAAAATATATTACGACCATTTCCTGGAAGGAACTTAACTGAACGTCAAAGAATCTATAACTATCGGTTATCCAAAGCGAGGAGAGTCGTCGAAAACGCTTTTGGCATAACTGCACATACATGGAGAATATTACTAAAACGCATCAAAGTTAACGTTGAATTTGCTAATGAAATAGTAGTTGCATGTTGCACACTTCACAATTATTTATTAGATACTGGAAACAATCAGAATATTTCCAAGTTTACGTCTACATCTGTACAAAACGTTGCAACGCAACGAGAAAAACATCAATATTCTAGACCGGGAAGACAGGCATTAGATATTCGTAATGCTTATGCAGATTGGTTTATGTCACCTGCTGGCGAAGTTCCTTGGCAGTATGATGCAATTACACATTAAAATTATTTATTTCAATTTACATTTCTAGTTATTTAATATGATATAATAAAAATTCACCTAGTTAATTGATAAATATTCTTACCCTTTATATCTAAATTTTTGGCAACTTCCTTCCAGGCATAGTCACGACTATTTGCACTTTTATAATTTTTTAAACTTTTGTCGTACAGGACAGGATGACTTTCGACAGCAACAATTAATTTTTCTTCCATATTTCGGTCCGTCGCGTACGGTAAAAAATTTCAACTGATGCCGAAATCACTGCACGCAGCGATGCGCCGTACTGCGCTGCATTGACTTTGCTGCAACGGATTCGGTGGAATCATTCCCATAAGCCACTATGTAATTTAAAATTTATGCAGCGACGCATCTTGCCGCTCCGTCAATGCAGCGTGCAGCGCCGTACCCGGTGGAATGTTCGCTTTAGGATTCCGCAGATAAAAATTCAGTACATTTCCAATCAAATCCAGAAAAAATTGTAAAAGATTCAAGAAACAATAACTTAGGATAATATTAGTGATAGCGAACAAATAATAACCGAAGTTTCTTCAGATCCTGCGTTATGAAACATTTCCAGCATGTCATCTAAAATGCGTCAAATACGTCAAATTGAAAGAGGCCATACCAAATTAAAGTACTCGAATTTTCTGTTAATAAAGCAAGGCGAAGATTTTCGCTCTCTTATTATTTGAGAACATTGAGCAATACGGAAGTCGTCAAGAGAAATTGGTTAATATACTCTGTAACAAATGATGCCGTTTATTGCTTCTGTTGAATATTATTTGATAATTCTTCCATTAGTGACTGGCCCAAAAAAGGTTATACTGACTGGGGAGATCTTGTAAGAGCCCTCACAAGACTTGCAAGATCTGTACATCATATAGAAACTCTTTTAGAGCATGACAAGAACTACCTATAGCACTATTGTCGATAATAAGATATGCGGATTTTCTTATGTTTTTTATTTCAATTTAAAAATATTCAAAATAAGGGGCGGCAGTTGGGAGGCATGCATCACCCGCACGGCCCTGCTAAGAATAATAAGAATTGCTTTAAACCAAACGCCTTTTTAACAAATACGTAACATCAAATTCAATATAGAATCATGTTTGGAAAGTAGACAAAAATAATATTAATACCTTTCAGAGTTTAGCTCCGCAACATAACTTAAATGGGATATACGATTAGATAGCTGCACCAAAAGAATTGCGTCAACTATACATCATCCCATTTTCAATATCTGTCTTAAAATTTTGATTAATTTTAATGAAATATTGGTGCTAATTGTTTTGCTTCTCTCATTGTTTCCCTCTTTTCTTTAATACTTTGACTATGTTGTTCTTCCAGAATTCTTTTAGTCTCTTTTAATAATAACCTTTGCTCCATATATTTTTAACAATCTAGTATCCTCCATTCTCTGTAGGTGTCTCCACCAGCTCAGTTGTCTTTCTTTTATATAATCCACTATGGATTTCATTTTTAGCAGCTCTCTTATGTTCACATTCCTTGTTCTGTTTCGTTTTGTTATTTCTTTCATAGATCTCAGGTATTTAATTTCTATAGCTTGTATTTTGCTCTCCATTTTTTAGTCCAGTATGTTGACGTTTTTCACGTTGATCTAGTCATCTGATATTATTTTTTGGTAAACCAATAATAGCAATCGAAAAAATGGTTTTATGCCGTTTCCAATTTCATTGATGAGGCTGGCGAAGCTTCCATTCCATTTTTAAGTATATTTACGTACCTTTTCTATTTTTTGAAAATATTATAAAATATTTAAATTTAAAAAGGCTTAGGTTGATTGATAATGAATGGCCCTGTAGATGGATATTGTAATTTGCATTTTTGTTTTTGATATTTAATTTTAGTTGAACAAACAACGATGGCACGTAAATGCTGAAAACGATCATAAACGGTTTCAATTTACTAGGACAGGCGTTACAGACATACGTGACATAAAAACCATACTACACCATATAATGTGACCAACTGCAAACTCCAAATTTATCAGGGCCACAGAACAAGGTTCTGCTGAATATGTACGTGCTATGTATGTATTACTAGTTATTACAGAACAGCAACAAAACGTAAAAAGTAAAATTCAATTCTGCCACCTATATGCATCCGTTCCAGTTAAATAAAAAAATCATTACTAAACATACTGGGAAAATTTCGAATTGAAAGCCCTTGATTTGATGGACATACATTCAGATACGAATAGATGTGCGAATTAGTTTTGGTTATTCGACATTGACATGAAGGTGTCGTTGTTGAAAAATAACGGCTGCAGTTATTTCTAATAAAAATAAGGGTATTAATGCATTTGATTTATTTTGTTAACTCCACATACATTTTATTTCGTGAAAAATACATTAAGTACATTTCTTCTCATAAAGACATTAATATTAAAGGTCTGTGAGAGTAGAAAAAAAAATGTTTTCATTCATGCTACTTACAGATTACATTTTCCATGCTGTTTTAGAAAAGCACTTTCCATCTGACACCCAAAGAAGTATAATATAAGAAAAACAAAGAAAAAACATATTATATTCCATCTCATCATTATATAAAGGACCCATACTAATCTTGTGAGAAATGACATTCCGAAAGAATGTTTTGAAATTCAGATATACCGAAACCATCCGGACAAAAATTATTTTAAAGATGTTTTAAATATACTTTTTCATGGTAAAAAAAACGTGCCTCGTTGTTTTTTGTTTTTATATACGAGGTTTATTATTGAATATTGATAACAAAATATTTTTCTTCTCTGTAGGTTCATTCCAACCAACAATTCTGTTATAGTAGGTAAGTAGATTAGATTAGAATAGAATTGGAGTAACTCTTTGTCTTATCCCACTGCGACTTTTGCAGATCTATTGTAGTCCTCTCTATACCTAGGCTAAACTCAGACGGACCACAGCGACGCGTCACGGTCACGTCACGGTTAGTGGGCGAAGGTCGTGGTTATATTAAAAATGCAATTGACATTTTAACCTTAATTTTCCCCCGCTGTCATTCTGTCGAAAAACATATGCTTTTTGACGCCAAGTGTGATTGCATTGTAAATAACCTAAGAGTTTATTGTGGTTGAGCAAGTTTTTTTATTTTTTCGAACAGGATAATCTGTTATATATTTTTCTGATATTTTTTTAAGAGATGTTTCTGTCATTGTCCTCAATTTTTGATTTTTTATCTGCTTCTCCAAACAGCAGATGCATTGTAAAAGGTGAAGCTGTTCTGGCAGAGAACCATGTTATTGTGTGTGGAGTCAGAGAAAAAGTGGGCAAAAATGGATGATCAAATCCTATTGTTTGCAAACTAGTGCAGTGAAAAGTGATCCCCATGAAATCAATGGAATATTTTTAGTTATTTCAGATTGCAAGGTTGAAATACAGACATTTACTTGCAGCTGTAAGGCAGGCACTGGCAGAAAGCATGTGCTGCCAGCAAGGAACATTGGAATGGAAAAGAAGGCACAAGAATAAAATAACAGGTATTGAATGATGCCTACAAGATTATATCAAAGTCAAAAATAGATTTATTAATTCAAGATTCACAACTTATAATTTAAGCATCATAACCTAAGAACAATTAGACCAACAAATTAATTTTAAAGATAAATCTATAACAACAAGACTTAAAATATTTATACAAGATACAAAAAACAACAATATAATATGTAAATTACTAAATCCTAAGCAAACATAACACTATGCAAAAGAATTGACATAGTACTCCGAAACTTTATAGTAGTCACTTGATGTCAACAATCTTTTTACCTCTCTCCTAAAATGCATTTTGTTATTTATTTTCCTAATGGCAAATGATTAAATAAATAAATTTACTATCATATATAATAGATTTTTTTGTTAGAGAGGAGGTGGGAATAGGTAAGGAGACTGTATGAGAAGCACAACTACTGTAAGCACGAGCTGAACAGATTTTCAATATCTGTTTATAAACAACTGTATTTATTATTCATCATGATTTACCATGAATACTATAAATATATTAATTGATAAATTAATTTCTATCTCTGAAATATTTAAGGATATATAAACTATTGGTTAACAACAACAATTTTTTTAGAAGAATTATTTCAAGATGCATCAAGTCAGGAAAATAGTTATTATTTCTCAAAAATAGTGTGACATTTCCTGTATAGAATAAAAATATGAAATTTCTGTGTATTATTTATTTTATAAATATTTGCAAATTAACAATACCACAAATAATTGTGAATATATCATCAACAATTGGTACCAAATGCAAAGGAAAAGTATTCCTGAAAATTCTGAAAACCTTTATCCTCGCATTCAACAAATGTTGTTGAAGCTCCAGTAGTGCTTTAGCTCCATCAAAGTCACTAAATGAGTTCGATATCATGTCATCCTTGGAGGTGGAAGGAAGTTGATTAACCTAAAATTTGAAATGACCAATAGTTAGTAAGTAGGTATAGTTATTTAGTTTTGACTTCAATAAAAATAACCAGCAAGAGAACTTGCCTGTCTTCTTTCAGTGAGTTTTTCATACCTATCTTCTCTTTTTCTCTTCTATCTTCAGACTTTTTGATTTTGTTATAACACTGGACACAGGTAAGTTTTTACTTGGTACAGCAGTCTTTTTCAGGTACCGTTTCTGATAGCCCCCTGAAAAATTGTTAGATAATTATTTCAACCACATTTAATATAAAAAACAAAATACTTACAATTACTAGGAGTTATGAAATCGTCCTCGACAAAATGTTTAGAGCAAACTCTCATGTTTTTGGTAACTCTCTTTCCTATTTTCAATTTGATCTCCCACAGTTTCTTTCTATCAACCATAGTCATCATTCCGGATTCTCCAATACTCTCGACTCTCTGAACCTCATTTGGAAAATGATGAAAGGTCAAATCAGGGTTTTTTTGTACACAGAGTTACATCCAGGTACACAACAATTTGCTCTGCTGGTCATTTTCACTTTTAACAAACTATTTATCACTATCAAACAACTATAATCCTCACACAAATGCACACTTGGGTGTAAATAAATACAAAGCAATCACACTTGTTGGTCACGTGACATTGATGCGAGTTTATTCCGCCAGATAGCGTATCGCTTAGCATTAAAAGTCAATAGAATTAGAGCAGTTCTCCGACGAACGACTTCTTGTTGTTGATCTAAGCGACGGTCGCTACCTGTGGACGGTATCACCCACAAAATTGTCGTTGTTGGAGTTCAATGCAAAACACATGGACGACAGACCGCCTTCGCAATGCGACAACTGGCGACTTCCGTTTCTCCATACTGAAACTGATGAACACTACCGAACACCATTGTCGTTAATTGAACACATTTATGAAGTTGTCGTGACGCATCGCTGTGGTCCGTTTGAGTTTATCCTGGACACCACCTCTATCCTCGGTTTTTCTTCTCCGAGTAAGTGAAACCGCACCCTTCTTTCTGGCAAAACCTGCATAGGCTGTCATCTGCCAATTGTATGTTTCCTCAGTATACAATATCCGGTCAGCACTCCCACCATCATCCTTGTTGTTTCTCAACTTTGCCATAGTAGGTCGTGTGACAGTTTGATCGAATGGCTTTTAAGGAATAATTTAGCGTGCCTTTGTCCTGGGGTCCTGTCTTACCACCTCTATAAAAGATTATTTTGTCCGCGCAGTGTTTATTTTAATTTCTGAGCTTATCAGTATATTAATTTATTTCCGAAGGCGGTGGTGAACGTGTTCCAGATTTGTTTTAAATTTATTAAGAACTGAAAGAAAGGAATTCATAACTTTTTCGTTATGGTTCTAGAATGTCTAAGATAAAGACAAAATATATATGCAATAGCTTCAAAGCATCACTGTTAACCATCAACTGCTATCTATTAAAACATCTAACTGACAGCCATTGAAAAAAGGTATAATCTTATAATCCTATGAATTTTAACGAAAATGGAATGGAGAATTTGCTGGATAGGGTAGTTTGTAGCCCAATTATTGGATTTTTGTCATAGTGACTACACACATGTTCACCCGTGTGTAATAGCACTTTTTCTCCATCAAATGCGGTCGTTTCTACTTGAAATCAATATTGAATCTGCTTGAATAATATTGGCCGGTGATCGTTTTATCCTTTTCAAGATGATCGATATAATTGTTGCTTGGTTTCTGCTGCAAACGATCGAATTTGAACAATTTTTGGACGACCCGAATATTTTGTGTCACTTATTGTCGATCGCAACTCAGTAAACCACTTCTTAACCTTCAATAGTCCGTTCGAGGTGACAGAAAGGAATAGTCTAACAAAGAACTGAGTATCATAAGTTCAGGATGAATGGATATAAAACTACAAATGATACTAAAAACTACCAAAAAAACTAGGTGACAGCTTCGCCTGGGTAATTGTACCTCTGTATTTCAGACGGAGGTATATGCATTATGCAATCTTGCAATGCTCGTGAGAAAATTACAGGAGAAGTGTTGAGTGCGAGCAGATCCATATCATGTCTTACAATTAAGGCAATCTTGAATCAGTAAGAGCCGTATAGACCAGTACGGAAATGCGTCGAAGAACTGAATACGGTAGCCGAACAAAATAACGTCAAGCCATATCACCAGGGGCAGTAAAAGCCGACGAACTCACAAGAAGAGATACATTGCCTGAACCAGAACTGATTATTGGTATAACGAAAACCAGTGGATCTGTAAAGATCTGGATCAAAGATTAACAACAAAAATACTGGGTGAATATTTCCATACAATTGCATAGGAAAACTTTTATAAAAGAACCATGTCTGGAAAGTGCAGCGGAAATGCTCACACTGTGCAGGAATCAGCTGATAAAATCAAAAATGCTTCATATGGGGTTGCATAGCGATTCTCAACCTCACCCCTCTACATATGGTGGTGAAAAGCCTTGCAGAAAGAACAAGATACAGACTAAGTAGAGAGGGAATCATTAAAAAAAACCACCTCCTCACTTATTAGAAATCAGACAACCTGGGACATGCCACAAAACGGTATGATGAAAAAGTATAACTTTTCAAAGAAATTCGTTATGGAATTGAGCAACAAGAAGGAATGGGATCCAAATAACATTACCAGAATTGGAAAGAATGCCATTTATTGGTACACAGATGGCTCAAAAGCAATAGAAGGAACTGGGATAGGAGTGTTCGGGTCAGGAACCGAACACTCTGAAAGCTTGGGAAAAACCCCAAGTATCTTTCAAGTGGAAATCCACGCCATAAGAAAGTGCGCCCAGTTCAATATAGATAAAGGATACAGAAGACAAAGGATTATCATAATGTCGCATAGTCAAGCAGCCATTAAGGCATTGAGCTCTTGTGTGATCAGTTCCAAAATGATGTGTGAATGCCTAGACAAACTCAATGAACTAGGCGAGAACAATATAGTCACCTTACTATGGATTCCAGGACACACTGGAATAGAAGAAAATGAAATAGCAGATGTACTAGCAAAGAGGGAGACTGAAATACCTTTCTGGGGGCCTGAACCCTTTTGCGGAATCAGCCCTAATGTTATATTGGAAGAAATAAATAAAGCCGAGAAAAAGAGAAGATCTGACCATTGGAAAGATCTGACCATTGGAAAGATCTAATAGGGCTTATACAATCAAATACTCTTCTGGGGGACTACATCCTGTTGAGATCAAATGAATGCATAAGTCAAAGTAAAACTACGCTAAGAGTTTTAACAGGGATCCTAACGGGACATTGTCGCCTGAATGGGCACCCAAAAAAGCTCAAAATTGTGGAGGAAGAAGAATGCAGATTTTGTGGAATGGAAAAAGAAACCTCCATCCACCTACTTTCCAACTGCACAGCACTGCAGAATCCTAGAGCTCAGCACTTGGGAGATTACTGGATAGAAGAGGAACATTTGCCTGAGTTGAAGCCTGCAGACATCCTAAAATTCCTCCGGGAAATAGGACTAAAGGAACTACTAGTTTCTGAGACTCTCCTCAGAAACTGAGTAGAAGTAAGGGGGCACAATAGATTTTTTTGGTCTCAGTGAATGTCACCCCAAAATACATTCATACATACATACATACATGGGGTTGCGTATTTTCAATTGCAGTCAAATACTAACTAATTAACGCAGCTTATTCATTTTTATGACGGGAGTTGACGGAAGCAGTGCTGCATTGGAAGTTATTGCGCTAAAAATCCAAAAAGTCGCTGATTTATCAAACTAGCCCCATATTTAAGAAATGTTATGTTATTTAGAAACTGCAACGTGTTTAAACTTCGCGTTGTGGGCAATATTAATAGAAATTTTTGAAAACAATCTTTGTCTTAGAGCTTATTTTGTCTCATGGTAAGCTGTAATATGATAAAAGTGGTTAGCCTATAATAGCATCCTTTATTAACCCTAAAGATTCCTTTCATTGTATGAATTAAGTTGTTATTGTTCTAGGAATCTGATATCTGTACATTATTTAATACGTGGTATTTCTGGATTACATTTTATAGTCTGTTTTGGGCACAAAACGACTTCCGCTATCCATTTAGATTAATAACTATTTCCAAATGTATGCTGAAGGAGTGTTAATAATTTTACAAATTATGAATACTTGTTTGCTAAAGATAGATAATTGTTTCAATGGTATTATCAGCAAATTTGTGATCTACTAAGTTATGTTTTTGTGTATTGATATATTATGTATTTTTTTTTATGATGAAACTGTAATAATCTAGACTATTGATACTTAAAAATAATATAACGTATGTTATTTATTGTTAGGTTTTGATTAAAACCTTGTCTTATTCATTTCATTAATTATTAATCATAGGTATTGGGTGTTGTATTTATCCGAAATATATTACACTAGATCTGCTACGAAATTCTTGTTTTGTTGTAAACTGTGCTATGAAACATATAAAATATTTATTTTCGGGTGCTTCTTCAAATTTCAAATTTTCCAAACGGACTTGTTTGAACTATGAGGGCACTTTCGGTGAGACATAAATCTCGTTCTATCACTTAAGTACCCATCCCCAACTTTCTTCAGAATTCTCAGTTTTACAGTCTAAGATAAGAAAATACATTTAAACTTTCAAATCACAGATTAAGAATTAAAGGCTTAATAAGTTTTTCAGGGCGCGAAAAGTTACCGAACAAAATGTATGATATCAAATATAATAGACTAAATTGATCAAATCGGTAGTAGCACAAAATTTGTATTATTGTGATTTTAATGCAGTTTGTGAATTGATATTATTACATCATAAAACATTAGCGTAATATTAATAATACAGGTTAAATCTTAAATCATTTAATCTCAACTTGATGGTGGCTGCTTCCAGCGAAGATGCTTTATTTGTTGTAGAAGGCACTGCAAATTTTATTGGATACCGCCCAATTCAAAACGCTGTCGTATAACTATCTGCGGTAATTCCAATCAAATAACTACATTCACAACTTTAATATTATTTGTTTCCTGTATTCTAACGATTTTTCAAAATGTCTTGCACATAGATGAAACTCAAAATACTAACGAATAAAATATGTAACATAATCAAAATTTCATTTAACCTGCCAGATCGATAGAAATCTTCGACAATAGAATTCATTATAGTAGATGTTACGAATAGACATTCTGAAATGAATTTAAATTATATAATCGTATCTGCAAAGCGAAAATACTTCTCTGAATATGACCTTTCGAAATCTTAAGGATAATGCAACGCTAAGCTATTGTGATGAAAGTAAATATGGAATTTAAATATTAAAGCACATTTACGATTCAGTTCATTAGATCATTTTATTTTTCAAAAATAAATGTCGAGCTAACAATTATTTCTAGATGGAGTTTGTCAAGATAATACTGTTCTATTTTATTCATATTTGAGTAATATAAGATACATAACAAATGATCATTGTTTCATATGTGGAGAATTCAGTAAAGTATTGCTGGTCTGGATCCCTGGCCACTCTGGCATGGAAGGAAACGAGAAGACAGATTCTCTTGCAAGGGAGGGTGCCGCACGTGTTTCTATCGGACCAGAACCTACAATTGGCATCGCAATATATTTTACCAAACAAACACTAAATACCTGGACAGCAAGAGCTTTAGACTTCTGGCATAATTTACCAGAATTGGTTCATTCGAAGGCTTTTATACAATCTTCGAAGAATGTCTCCAAACAAATGTTAGACTATAGCAGGCAAGACCTACGTTGTCTAACAGGCTACTGCTATCTGAATCATCAAATGCTAAAACTTGGACTGTCGGAAGATCCGACTTGCCGTCTTTAGGCGTTTTCGGAAACTTACTCCGGCTCACTAACTCGATCCAGAGAGGTCACGTGATGAATTACTCCGATCACCTACCCGGGAACTGTAGTTTACGAACTAATAGGTTTCGTTTTTGATTTGACAGCTAACGTCATAACATCAAAAATTATTATTTGATTAAATTATCTTTATTTATTATTTTTTAATAAAAAAAATGCAAGTGGAAGAAAATTTGGGGAGATGTGAGGTATGTGGCTTCATTAGTCAGGAGAGTAATGTTCGACGACATATAAGAGAAGTGCATCAATCTCCAGGTAAATATATTGATAAATTCTTAAAAGGATGTTTAATTTCCCAATGCTAATTTTTCAGTCGAAATGTTCGAAATAAATGAAGATGAGGATCACTTTGAAGGTATGAATATTTTAGTAATTACAGTTGTTCCTATTTTTTATTTGGACAACTTTCAGATTATTCCCAGTGTGAAGAATTTCCACAAGAATACACTACGAGCAAGAATAATGAAGTTGAGGTGGAAACTGATATAGGTCATGAGGAAGAAAATCTAGGGACAGGCCAGGGCTTGGAAACATCAAATTAGTGGTGAATTATTCATTCATACACACTGTTCAGATCTTCTTGAAGGAGCTCACAGTCTTGCTTGTTCCTTATGAGTTTATACATTTTGTCCTACGAAGGTCACCTTATGTAACTTTGTATTCCATAGATAAAAACTTGCATACTCAACACTTGACATGTTGATACCTGCAAGGTTAGTTTGAATTTATAAAAACTCAAGGAAGGCATTCACTGAGAAACCAAGTTTGCATAATTTATTCAGTAAAATACCAATAGGTACAACTTTATCAAATGCATTGGCAGTCTGTCAGGATAAGATCAAGTTGACATTTTGTGTTTACCTATATTATATTACAAGTAATTCAATTACTTTGTTGTTTCTATATATTCATCTTTGTACTATGAAAATTCTCTATTTCAGAGTCATATGATAAGCTGCATTGGTCCACACCTCAGGTCCAATTACTCATACAATTGTATGATAAAAACAAGTTAAAATTTGAGGATAAAAAAACAAGGAACAAAACTATTTGGAAATCAATTGCTGATGAGATTGGGGCCATCAGCAAATTGAATGTGACAATAGAACAATGCGAGAATAAATTTAAAAACCTAAGGAAAACATATAAAAAAGTTGTTGATAACAATAGCAGTACAGGACGAGGGGCGAAAAATTGGCCATTTTTTAAAGATATGGATTCCATTTTTTCAAAGGATCCAGATATAAGACCAATTTCATTATGCAGCAACATTGCAGGTCCATCTACATCAACTCCTGTCGCTGAGGGAAATTTGAGTACCTCTAATCTAAATGTACAGGTAATTTTTTGATTGATATTTGAACCATGTTTTATGTTTCTAATTTTGAATTTTAGAGACTAATTAAATTATTCCTTAAAAATTCTTGACTACAATTTTTCATCAGCATATTTGTAATTATTTTCATCTACAGGATACTAATACTCGTCCTGTGAAGAGGAAGAAACCATCCAAAGACGAACCTGAATGGTTGAAAAAATTCAGAGAAGATTGCCAACATCGCCATGAGGAGAAAATGAAAAGGCAAGACAGCCTACTGAAAATACTGGAAAAATTGGTTGAGAAATGAAAACAGTGTTTTTCAAACTCGAGAATTATTCCTAAGTTTTTTATAAATTTCATTTTTGTTTGTCCACACTAATTTTAAGTTACTTTTTGTGATAAATATTTGTTTGCTCAAACTCATAAGGATTAGTTTTGTTTTTGTTTATTTTTATTGTGATATTAGGGATTTATTTTTTGTTTTTTGTGCAAATTATTTGATTTTTGATATTTATTTTATGTTAATAAATGATTTAATAGAAAAAATGGTTCCTAATTTTTTCAACCCAGTGATATAAGGATATTTGTGTTTCATAATTAAAAGAGATTCATTTGTGTTTTTGGTTTTTATTATGGATAATGGTAATAAACAATAAAACAAAGTAATTATAACATAACTTGTTTACAAATTATATCCCTCTTATTACATGATGCAGTATCAATTTGAACTGTTTGATCGGTAATTTGTTCATTATCCAACTCATGTAGGTACATTTCAATATTTGTATCCTTATTATGCATACATATGTTGTGTAAAACACAACAAGCAATTATTACTTGTGGAATCATTTCAGTTTTGTAAATATTCATAAATTTCAGAATTCTGAATCTTCCCTTCAGCAACCCAAACGATTGTTCAATGAATACACGAGTTGATGAATGGAGATAATTGAATTTTTTCTGTTGCTGGGTTAAATATCCATTATCTTTATATGGTGTTATCAAGTTAACACTATTTGGATATGCTGTATCACCCAATAGATGATATTCTTCATTGAGTTCTGGCATTATCTGTCTATACAATGGTGATATCTTATAAACTCGAGCATCATGCACACTACCTGGACACCCTGCAAATAGGAAAGAGTAATTTTCGTTATACTAATTTTGTGATATTTGTACACCAAAAATTTAATCATGCAAAATAAAACTAAATATAAGGTTTAAAAAATTTACCTGCAAAGCAATCTGTGAAGATATAAGAAGTATCACAAACAGCTTGCAAAATAATTGAATGATATTGTTTCCTATTTAAGTATTTATTGGCCATGAATGTAGGAGATACAATAGGAATATGTGTTCCATCAATAGCCCCTATAACACCATCAATACCTCCCCTTCTCTTGAAGCCTCTCTTCACATCATCATATACTTCAGGCCATTTGATATATTGACCAGAAACCTGAACCAGAACACTAACAATTCTTTGGAAATATTCCCAGGCTGTACTCAATGAGACGTCAAAGCGGTCTGCTACTGATCTACAAAAGTTATCAACATATCAAAATTCATCTTAACTGAAATATGGATGAGAATGCAATTACCTATACACCTCTTGATTGGCTAACATCCATATGGTCAGTAGTAGCTGCTTCTGGGGACATGATGGTCTACCTCCAAGTGAAGTGGCCTGATAAATTGTATGTCCCACTTGTTCCAAAATGATTTGAATTGTAGTTCTTTCTAATCGGAAATGACTCTGGAAATCTAATGAAATTTGTGATGTTCGATTTGTGAAGAAAATATCATCAGAAGATACATACCTGTCATCGAATAACATAAAATTACTTCTCCATAATTCTGGATGCAAACTCGTCTTCGTTTAGGAAAATGTTTCTTAATCTTACTGGAAGATAACAAAACATACATCTCTTCTTCAACTTCGTCATCATCTTCGAAAAAATAATCAAATGCCAACGCCGTTAATGTAGCAAGGCTCCTTTTGTTCATGATTGATAAAAGCAAATAAGCAAAATATTTCGTTACCACCAAAAGAATTAGGTTATGTTATATTTTATATTACCACAGAATACATGTTCTCTCTGATATTACCCTTCAGTAATGCGCATGCGGTACCTATAGCGTCTCTACCGACCTACCTCTCGAGGTGGGTTACGAAAAATGAACCTGGGTCAGTCATCCAGTCAACAACTCGGAAGTTTGCGAACACAGGTAGGCAACTCGGGTTAGGTAAACGAACGTGCAGGTTAGGGATCGTGTCAACCCGAGTAAGTTTCCGAAAACGCCTTTTGTCTGGAAGATGATGAAACAGAAGAGCACATTATTTGTGCCTGCCCCGCCGCGGCTTAAATCAAGTATCTGATGTTTGACAGGGTCTCTCTCTCGCCCTCGGACCTGAAATATCATTCACCAAATAAACTAATCGGTTCTGTTAAGAAGCTGAATTTGTTTGGTAAAATCTGAATGCGTGTGAGCCACGATAGACTCTCGCGAGTCGCAGTGGAGGGCCTTATAGATCCACTCACCACACGCCTAACCTAACCTAGTGCTGAGACAATTACGGATATCTACTCCTGAGAAATTATGATTAAGAGACATGAAAATAATGCATAAGCCAGAGTAAGACTACACTTAGAGTTTTGTCAAGTGTTTCAAAAGGACACTGCTTCCTGAATGTCCACTTCAAAAAACACAAGGTAGTGGGGATGGAAAAAACCACTATTCACATACTTCATAACATAAGACCTGGATAGAAGATTTTTTTTAACTGGAGATCTTAGAATTCTATTAAGGAATAGAACTAAAGGAACAACTTGTCTCTCTATCAAGACTCCGTACTTATAACGTGAAAATGTTAATAAACTGCCACAATTTTAATATCCTGGTTCAGTGTTACCAGATATAATAGTTGGTATCAATCATATGCAAAACACAATATTCAATAAGCGAAACTAGCCAACACTGTAACCTGTAATTACTTCCTGACATAACATAATTTAAAACAATGCACTTATAAATTATACAGCAGTTGATTCTGCACTTTCCCCTCTCTTCGTGCCATTTCCATTAGATCTGAATTACAGAATTATAATAAAATTTTGTATTTATCCATATGCCGCATATGTGGATTTAATTTAAATAAACTGTAGAATTTATTAAAAAATATATATCAACTAATATGTCCAAAAAAAGTACTGTAACGTTTATTCTAATTTATATTTACAATTAATTTATATTTACAGATTTATATTCAAATACAGTCCTTATTTAATAATTTATATATCACACTAAACACACACTAACTAATTTATATGAGAGTCACTTAATAAACACTTTATCGAGGCGCGATTGCTTTCTTTCAGTATCAACACTAACTGACTAACTAACTCCGCTGCGATGCTCGTCGCCTATTTATATTCACACGTATGTTTTTCTAGTAACATCTCGAACTCGAAGTTTTGGTGGATGCGCCGGGTTTTTCTAGATGTTACGTGTTCTAGATCATTCTTGAAAAATACGGCGGAGGAGCCATAGTCGTCTCATATGGGAATTTCACTGGGGGCACTAATTGAGCACATTAATGCAGCAGCTCGCGTAACAGTACCAACAATTTTATTGGTCATAAATCACAAAATATCTATAATTCATCCAAATTTATTGTAGGTCCTTGAAAGTAGGCACTTACAAAATGATGCACTTACGCCAACGAATTTTCCAATCAAGGTGGAAATGATAGTTTGAGTTTTGGACGTAGAGGAAACTCTGTCAGAGCCATATCAGGGGAATACGGTGGTTTAAACAGATTTTAGGTTTACGTTTACTCGTGTGTTTGCGGCACTTCCACACTCGTGGGAAAAGTTGAACTTTCCCAACTTGTTGCACAAAATACTTCTTCTACAACTGCACAAACTGTGACCAAAGTGTAGATGCCTTTAATTTTTTTGACAACTTTTCAAAATATACCTACCAAAAGTACACTTTCTGAAAAAATTTTATTTTTGTATTTCTTCTCCATTCTATAAATTTTTGGTATGCCAATTCATACTTTTTTCGTAAAATTTCCGGCCACAAATCTAAAAATACTTTTGTAGCTTTTTCCAATATCTCTGGCGCAGTATCTGTCAGTATCCATATTATTTATATTATAAATAAGTACTTACATGTCATGTTAAACTAATATTATCAATAGAAATTGTATTTTGACAGTTTTGTGACAACTGATTAGGTATTTAAAGATGACAGTAGCATACTAAGTTTTTGTCGATTTTATTTGATTCTCCATATAAATGTATGTGGCGTGGGCAAAGTGCCGTGAGAAATAATATTTCTCACAGTACGAGCAATATTTGAAATTAGGTGGAATTAATTGTCAGATTTAACTTTAAGGTGGTGCAAAATCAACGAGTTTTTTTCGATAAATCAAACGCAGATGATACTTATTATTTACTGGCAGGATTTCCGAGTGCACTAGTTACAATGCATTTTATAAATGAGGGATCGGAAATAAATCTAGCGTGTCCATTACACGATTGAGAGTGGGACAAATGTAAGGGGCTGAAAATGAAATTATAGGTTTATGAATTCACAGTTTATGATGATAATAAAACTCATTAATATTAATATTTTCCAGGAACATCGGGCGCCCAAGAAAACTTAACCAAGTAAAAAACTTTCAAATTTGACGGCCAAAGTATTCAACTTTCGCCTTTTATTTTTCAATTTATTTAGATTAAGCCTAATAAAGATTAATTGCGGTTGGATATGTTGACTCATAATTTAATAATTATAATAAATATTAAAAAGGTGATTATTTTCAATATTCATAAAGGATAAGACGGCTGATTGAAAATCGAAGGAATAAAGGATTCCTATATGAAATTGTAATTGCTAGTTATAAAGATTTTGTCTCGTAAAATTTATATTTAATTTGTGAATTATTTTCAGATATTCTGCTGGTGAATGGAGGCATGGCTTCCTCTGCATCTGGATACAACTCCCTTCCAGAAAGTGAAACTCTTCCTCCTCTATCGATGGGACCACCTGCAATTCCACAAAACCGCTTCGATCCCTACTTCGATGCCATGACCCCAAGTAACGTGACAGCCCTTGTTGGGAAATCAGCTTATCTCAGTTGTCGAGTTAGAAATTTAGGAAATAAAACGGTGAGATATTTCTTTATTGACTGAAAATCTTTAAACGTGCGGCTACAGACATACTTTGACGACGTAAAGTTCTTTTAGTCACTTAGAATTCGTATTTGTTGGCATTCTCCCCTTCGGTAAACTTTTTATTTGTGGGAGAAACCCATCAAGGGTTTATGTCTTTGATATATGATATACATCAACGCAAAATTTTAGCAGTAGGTTCACATACACGTGATTCATTTTTCAACTATAAATAATGTTACATTAAAATTTTTCTTTAAAAAGCGGTAACTAGATCCGACCATTTAAGCAGAAGAGCTTTGTTGTTTCGGCTTACTTTAGACCTTTTGATATTTTTTTAGTTCCTAAATCGAGATTACACGTGTTATAACGACGACTGGGGTTTTTTTAACGTCAACTTCTGTTATAAAGTTACCATTTTACATTCGTTCATTATTATGTATACAAAAAAACGGAAATATTTACCTATAGATGAAAAAATTTGTAAATTGGAGTTCTGTATTGACATATGTGATGAAATGTTATTTTAACCGCAATATTACAACATTAAATTGAATATTTTAATAACTCAAAAAGTTAATCAATGCCTAAATGAATGTATTTTTTTCAGACTATCTATGATGTAATTGAAAATTAGTTTTCGTTATACAGGGTGATTAAGACAAGTAATATATCAGAATTGGGCAGTAGCATAATTTTGGGGGTGTAAATTAAAGCAAATGTTGCATATTTTCTTGTTATTGTGTTACCCAATGAGTTATTTGTTTTTTTCACGTGACGTCGCATTCAAAATGATTAATGGGACAACCTGTATATTTGTGCCTTTCTCTGTTCCTCCTGATAAAACAATTCCAATTAACTAGCACACTTGGGGTCTAAAGTGATTAATTCAAGAGCTACAGGTACCTATTTAAAGGATTGTAAGTTAAAAAATTCATAATTGAATCCCCTGTAATTTTCGGCAATCTTACTTTCGTACGTAATGATTAAGACAAACCAATATTATAATTTTTAATATTACTTGAAAGTTAAAAAGGGAACGACCTGTATATCATGGAGTAAAATTACATAAAATTATGTTTTTTCCACAAAAACTTGTTTACCTATTAAATATCGATTGAAAAGTAGCATAGCAAATCTTATAAAAAAAGTCCCTATTGTCAAGTTTGCCATGATAATGACAAAAGTGCCAATAAGACAATATTGATTTGTCTCAATCATTACGTACGAATGTAAGATGGCCGAAAATTACAGGGGGTTCAATTATGAATTTTTTAACTTACAATCCTTTAAGTACCAGTAGCCCTTGAATTAATCACTTTAGACCCCAAGTGTGCTAGTTAGTTGGAATTGTTTTATCGGGAAGAACACAGAAAGGCACAAATATACAGATTGTCCCATTAATAATTTTGAATGCGACGTCACGTGACCAAAAACAAATAACTCATTGGGTAACACAATAACAAGAAAAGATGCAACATTTGCTCTAATTTACACACCCAAACTTATAATTATCTCCTACTGCCTAATTCTTATATATTACTTGTCCTAATCGTCGTGGGACACCCTGTATCTTTGTTTCATTGGTCAGTTGTAAGAATATTTAAACTCTAAATAGCGGCCAATATTCAAGTACAAAGTCTAAAAGGTGTACTTGAGTCGATTAATTTTATTTGGAACAAACTTTATTTTTATCAAATAAAAGACATTTTTTTTATTTTACTGGAATTATAAACTAGACATAGTTAATAGATCATTCACCAAATGATTTTTTAAAATTCCTAAATTTATGAAGTTAAAAAAGTTTTAAGTCATTTTTTATTTTAAATTTCCTTCTTCTTGCACCAACAGAGGGCATCGCGAAATGTACCTTGCCCACAATAAATTTAAATCTTGCGCCGCCACTGAGCATTATTACGCGGAAATGATGGAGCTATCCAAATTAAATATACAGAGTTGGGATGAAGTATGGAACCAAGTAAATATCATTTAAACGAAAAGAACGATATTCCTGTAAATTTGCAGGTAAGTGCAATGGAACAAAACGCATCTGATGTACATTTTTTTGTTCAACTTCTTTTATTTAAATGGGACACCCTATATATTTTTACAGATTTTGAAAGAGCTTGTTATTTTGAATTCATACATACTGAGTTTAGTTTAAAAAAATTTGTAAAAACGAGAAATATAGCACTTTAATCAACCTCCTTTGAGTTTTTTGCATTGGAGCAAAAAACTATTTAGATAAACTAATTGATATTGTTTGTATGCATAGTAATAAATAAACGAGTTTTGTTTAGTACATCTTTTGTTCTCCAAGTGTCAAATTCTAATTGACGGAAATAAATTTTACAATTTAGAATGGTTCAATTAAGTGAAAAAGAGCGTATTGAAATTTTAATGATGATCGGTTATGTGGTGATCGTGTAAGAAATCATGAAGAAGTGTGTCATATTTTTAATAATTTATCACGCTCAAGAGTAACTAAAAAATTACAACGTTTTAATACAACTGGGATGGTGAAAAATTTGCAAAAACCTGGAGGACCGCGGACTGCAACGAACGAAGCTGTTAAACAAAATATTGCAATTGATTTAGAAGAATCACCTCAAACTTCCACCACAAATTTGGCACTAAGCCATGGTATCAGTCGACGTTCTGTAGGAAAGATATAAAAAAGTGAAAAGTTTCTTCCGTATAAGGTACATTTGGTTCAAGAATTGTCATCGTTTTTTCCGATGAGGCAACTTTTTGTTTAAATGGAATAGTTAATCGCCATAACTCAAGGTATTGGTCAAATGAGAATCCTCATTAGATTCATGAAGCACATTCCCAGCATCCACAGAAGTTAAATGTTTGGATGGGAATTGTCGAAAATACACTTATAGGTCCATTTTTTATCTACGGAAACTTGAATGGTGACAAGTATTTGGATCTAGGTACTAAATAACGAAATTATTCCTGCACTTCAACAGAATGGGAAATTACCACTAAATGTTTGGTTTCAACAAGATGGAGCACCTCCCCACTATGATAGAAGGGGTAGGGATTTTCTGGATGCAAATTTCCCAAATCGATGGATTGGACGTAGAGGAATCATAGAGTGGCCAGCTCGTTCTCCGGATCTTAGCCTGTTAGATTTTTTTCTTTGGGGTTATCTAAAAACACGTGTTTACGTTAGACGACCAACAAACTTACAGGAATTGAGACAAAGAATTATTGGTGAGTGTGAACTAATACGTGAAGAAGTCTTGGAAATAGTGCCTCAAGAATTTGTTAATAGGATGGCATATTTTCAGCGAGTAAACGGCGAGCATTTTGAACATTTGAAGTCATGTTGTTTCTCATTATTCTAAAGTAATGAAATGTACACCTATTGTACAACTAACAGTGACTTATTCCTCAATTTTACAAAAATTTTTACACTAATCTCAGTATGTATGAATTCAAAATAACAAGCTCTTTCAAAATCTTTAAGAAAATATAAGGTGTCCCATTTAAATTGAAGAAGTTAATGGCATTTTCGGTTAAACCGGAAGTATATTATTAACAAAAAAATGTACATCAGATGCATTTTGTTCCATTGCACTCACCTGCAAATTTACATAAATATCGTTCTTTTCGTTTAAAAGACATTCACTTGGTTCCATACATTTCAACTATTCAATAGGGCGTATGTGGTGACATCTACCAGTTACCTCAAATAATATTAGATGTTTTCATTTGCAATTTAAATAGCATATTGATTGAAGATCAATAAAATAGGTATAATTTTTTATCGAAAGTAATATAAGGGTATTAGAGTTTTAGCAAACCCTGTAGGCGTTTGACAGATGTTTCTGTAGATATTCAAGTTCTACCGCAAATAAGACATTAAAGTATGGAAATTAAGTGAAATTTGGTGATATGTTTCCAAAATACTAGAACGAACAATTAGTCTAATATGTGTTAATCTCTTCTTTAGGAGTATCTCGCGGTAACTCTTAGCTAAATTGAAATTTGGGGATGTGAGTGTGATTACTCTTAAACTACGAGTAAAGTTAGCTAAACTTCGAATGTATCCACATCCCTAGATTACACACCGGGGTAAATATCACAGAATACATTTAAGAAGATTTTAAAGCCATTTACACATACTTATATTTATCTATGATCTTGTATTTGAAGATAAAACCACAAATTATACTATACATTAGAACAAGATATCACCTTTTTAATTAATTTGAACAGAATTTAGACACATAATAAGAAACAGAGGAAATATTTGTTTGTTTTTAAACAATAAACTCAAAAACTACTCAAAGTAACTTACTTTAAAGCCATCTGCCAACTAGTTTAGTTCTTTCTGACCTTCCTTCGCTATTTAAAGCGATCTGGCTGTTTTTTCTACAGTGTGGAACAGCCAAATGGAATAAATTCGTTAACGAATAAATGAGGGTGTGTTGAGAAAAACGCTTGGACAGTCGATTTGTATTTAAAATAAAAAAATTATGTAGGGTGTGTCATGGGACAATGGCCAATAGCAACTTTCTTATTTTAAATGCAACCCACCGTATATTATCCATTTTTTTGTATTATTCAGAAAATTCTATACATTCATGTACAATGTCTTATACCGATCTTCAACTGTTTCGGAAATATTAAGTGTTTTTAAATTTATTACAAAAATCAACTTTAAAAAAAGAATAGTATATTAAGTACCAAGTGTCAAAAACGTAACTTCAGTTACGAGTTTTCTGAGGAACGAGTGCCTTATGAAACGAGTGTCTAAAGAGGTTTTTGACACTAGGTGCTTACTATACTTTTTCTACGCCCTCAAGGAAAAAAAACATAGTTACCTATATTATATTATTTTAATTATATTCACAATATGACAGACAATGACTAACGTGTTATTGAAAAATCAAATGACACCGAACTACAAAATTATCACGGAATATTAACTATTAAGTACAGAAGATACACTTGATGTAACGTTTAAGAAACAAAAGATAAACGAGATGTGACTTTTCGCACTGAAACCGCATCTAAAACACGGGTTTGACATTCGCAAAACGTCACTTTAAACACTAGTGTTTAAAGTGCGAAAAGTCACATCTGGTTTATCTTTTGTTTCTTAAACGTCACATGAAGTGTATCTTCTGTAATTTACATTTAATATTCTGTTATAATTTTGTAGTTCTGTCTGTCTGTCTTTTAATTTTTCAATGACACGTCAGTCATTGTCTGTCATCTTGTGAGTATAATCAAAGTAGTATAATATAATTATGTTTTCTTTTACGGGCGTAGAAAAAGTATAGTAAGCACCTAGTGTAGAAAACATCTTTAGTTACTCGTTCTGCTTCGCTCCACTCGTGCCTCAGAAAACTCGTGACTAAATTAACGTTTTTGACCCTTTGTACTTAATATACAATTTTTATAACTTTTATAAAATGCGAAAAACATAAAAATCACAATTTTTGCTATTATTATGGCTTCCTTCCGTCAAATAAATTTTGGATATGATGTACTCGACTTCTTGACCAAAAGTGTCCATAGGACCAATTCAATCCTTTGACTAGTTTCCGATATACAGGGTGTTGAAATTGAAAATCCATGTTTTTCGTGACAACGTAATTTTATTTAAACTAATAAATATATTTTTTTTATAGTCTAGTACATCGTAAACTTACACATAAATAGTTCAAAATGTCAACATATAAAGGGTGGGACCTAATTATATAAGGACGAATTTTTGTAATTATAGGAAATTCTGATATTTAATGAAAACAAAAAATTACGTTATATTTAATGTTTTGGCATCAAATATACTAGTTCTAGAGGTTTTCCATACAGGGTGATTCTTTATGCAACCTGAAATTTGTTTTTTTCTATATACAATAAATAAGTTACTTCATGTATTTAAAAAGTAGTTTTTGATATTGAAAACGTATTTGTTACCTAGATATTAGTACTTATCTCATAATACAGGGTGATTTGCACATACATCTTATTATTAAACCAACAAAAATTAGATAAAATACACTCTTTTTGAAACACTCTGTATTTTATAATTTGATCCGTAAAAATTATTAATTTATTTTTTTGTTATAAGCTTAAAATAGTAAATAAAAAGAAGAAATTTCATCATTTTACTGACCAGTTTATCAGAAACAGGGTCCTGAAAGTAGAGCACTCAGCTAAATAGGCATAGTGAACGAAATTATAATCACATTTCTATGGATACCTACCGAAATGCACCGAACAATTGATAAAAAGATGAATAAATTATAAGTATTTCAACATCAAGTAAATATGTATAGTAAATTAATAATTAAATGAAATGCTGACATTTTTGACATTTTGTTGGGTAAAAACTATTTTCCCTATTGCGTTTCCAAACCATTTTTAAAGTGTGCTTTGAACATATATTTGAGTCTCACCCTGTATATGTTGACACTTTGAACTATTTATGTGTAAGTTTATTTGTTAATAGTAAAATTAGGGGGATTTTTAAACTTGAACACCATGTATATCGGAAACTAGTCATTGAACTGGTCCCATTGACACTTGTGGTCAAGAAGTCGAGTACAACATAATATATAAAATTTATAAGATTTGACGTAACGCCAATTTGCCATAGGAAAGGTGCGATGTCCTTTATAATAAAAAAAATATTCAATACTTTGTTATATACGGTTATAATTTCCATTGGATTTAAAAAAATATTGGCTGGCAAGAATTTGTTTATAACTAATTTGTTAGGTTAGGTTAGGTTAGGTTAGGTTTGTGGTGAGTGGGTCTATAAGGC
>CAJUYG010000890.1:0-13146 GCA_910591675.1 Galerucella calmariensis | reverse complement strand
TGGGAATTTCACTGGGGGCACTAATTGAGCACATTAATGCAGCAGCTTGCGTAACAATACTTTAGCGTGTGTTTGATAATTTTCCATAAGAATTTGGATTCTACAAACTGCTTGATGCACAATTAAATTTCAATCCTGCATACGTAATGCTATCGAGAAGTTATATTTGAGCAAGTATGCTTGTACCTTGTGGTATGTATATTAGGTACCTATGTGAATTAAGGCTTTTTCCTCCATTTTAGATATTCTTCATTCTTCTTGCTTCATCAGTTTGAGCTTTGCCCATTTAGGCGGCAGTTATGACACTTGTTAAAACTCTTAGTGCAATCTTAGTATTTCATTTCATTTTTTCTAACCTGGTTATAGTTTGCAAGGAATATAACTCAGCCCTACTAGATCTTTCCAATGGTCAGATCTTCTTTTCTTTTCGTCGTTGCCTATTACTTCGATTATTACTTTGGAACTGATAGCGCAAAATTGTGTTTCAGTCCCTTTCTTTGCTAGTTTATCTACTTTTTCATTCCTTTCTATTCCAATGTATCCTGGAACTCACAGTAAAGTGACGATGTTCTCCTTTAGTTCATTTACTCTTCCTAGGCATTCCCATATCATTTTAGAGTTAATTATATAAGAACTAAGTACTTTAGGGACTGTTTGGCTATCTGACATGATGATAATCTTTTGTCTTTCACCTATTTTACCAATATTGAACTAGGCACACTTATCTATTGCGTGAATTTCGGCTCAAAAGATATTTGAAGCTTTTATTAAGCTTGCAGAGTGTTTGGTTTCTGGTCCGTACACCACACCAGTACTTTATATTGCTTTAGAGCCAATTTTATACTATTGAATGTCTCGTAATGGTGTTGGGATGCCAATCCTTCTTGTTGCTAAATTCTGTGTATCGTGAAGAGACTTTACCTTTAATTGCATAAATAAATTGATTATGCATACTTATCAAGTTTGCAGTTAGGAGATATAATTTGCGAAGAAGATGTTTTTGTCCTGAAATCCACTACTCCCTGTGTATAGAAATGAAAAATTTGTTGAAGAACTAGAATATTTTAATGTAGTGGAAAGTCCAGTCAAGTTGAATTGAATCAAAATAATGGAACTCAGTTTACCATTTCAATTAAATGGATTCCCAAATAAATAATATATAAGTATATAAAATTTGAAAATGTATAAATATTAGGGCGGTGAATCAGTGAGATAATAATGACATTATGGTGACGATATGTGATAAACGTGTAATGAACTTATTTTATTTTTTGCTCATGAAATAAACAGTAAACTTTACAATATGTGTAATATATTTGTAAAAATGAATTAAATAAACGTATAGTATAGCAACAATGTCACGGTTCACCATAAATTATTATGTATTGCCAATTTATGTTGTATATAGCATTGTGGCTTAGTTTTTGAAAATGGAAAACACGAAATTCCCACAATTTATCCCATACTACTAAGATTAATAGCAGATCAATTCGCAAATAAATCAAACAAGATGAAAATAGACTTGCAACATATGCAATCGGCTGGAGAAAAGAACAAGTAGCATTCAAATATTAATATACTTTTTGGATTGGGTTTTTTTTAATCAAAAACCAGTGGAAATAATAAGAATAAAGTGAAAACTTTATTGGATAGAAAATTATGACAATGCAAAAATGGTTATCAAAAGGAAAAGGAGAAAAAGGGGGCCTATAAATATTCAATACAATCAAGTATATCCTAGGCTTCATCAAAAGCCAGCGGAACATTTTATTACATGTCTTAAGCCGAGTTCACACTATGCGAAAGTATGTCATCAAACTGCGGAATCGGTCCCAATGTAATATTGGAAGAAGTAGGTAAAGCAGCAGAGAAAAGGAGAAGATCTGACCATTGGAAAGATCTAGTAGGGCTTATACAATCAAAGATTCTTCTGGGTGACTACAACCTATTGAGATCAAATGAATGCATAAATCAAAGTAAAACTGCGCTAAGAGTTTTAACAGGAAACGTAGCGGGACATTGTCGACTGAATGGGCACCTGAAAAAGCTTCAAATAGTGGAGGAAGAAGAATGTAGATTTTGTGGCATGGAAGAAGAAACCTCCATCCACATACTTTCCAGCCGCACAGCACTTCAGAATCCTAGAGCACAGCACCTGGGAGATTACTGAATAGAAGAGGAACATTTACCTAAGTTGAAGCCTGCAGATATCCAAAAATTCCTCCGGGAAATAGGATTAAAGGAGCTACTAGTTTCTAAGACTCTCCTCAGAAACAAAGTAAAAGTGAGGGGGTATAATAGATCTTTTGGGTCTCAGTGAACGTCACCCCAAATAAATAAATACAATAAATACAAAATGCCGTCAAACTGGAAATTTCTTTGGCTATCTACTCTCTCGAAATACTACAAAAATACATTTTGACGTTGCATAATAATTTTTATGACACATTGTTGTCTATATACACAGGCTGGATTTTATCTTAAGATTTTAATAAGTGCGAGTATTTATTATATTAAATGCATATTTTTCATTTCGGACATAAAATACAGCACTGAAATCTTATTAAAAATAGTACAAAATTAAAACAATTCTACTACTTTAAAATATGATATATCAATATTAAGAATATTAAGAATGCTGTGAATTGTAGCATATTCGAAATTTTATTTAATATTTAAAATAAAAATCTACTGAAAACGAAATCTTTAAGATAAAATCTATTTTGTCCATATACAGGTAGCGAGATAAAAACTAAATAGAGCAATTTTCGGAACCAAAATGTTATTACAGTTCCTAATAATGTTTCTGTTTTGATTTCATATTGCCACCTTGTATAGTAACTAAAGGGTAATAGTAAGTAAGGAATATTTCTGTTGTGAGTTGAAAAATATCAGTGAAATTCATTTGAAAAACCATCCTAAACAGCAGCATAATGACTTCCGATATAATCTTAAATTTAAATAAACGTTTGTTTACTTACATTACATTACATTTACTTATTATAATATGACCAATTCATTGAATATTTTCGTTTTATAAGCAATTGCGAAAAAACAAAATCTGTTTGGGCATTCATCATTTAACAGAAAGGGAGCTAAATACAATTTAAGCGGTAAAAAATTCGGCCCGGCTAGGCTATTTTAATTTGAGATTTATTTTGCAGAAAATTTTCAATTTTTAGGTGGGGACTATAGAAATTATAAGGCATCTTTTTGGTGCACTAAGCAAGGTTCGCAAACATGTCATGCTATTGTGTTTTCTTTCCTTCTATAAGCAGTCAAAGTAAGCGAACAATCATGAGTGATATTCTTGATTTTCTAATGTGTGCTATCGGACTCGGCTACGCCTCTCCCAATAACATTCACGACTTACCATAATTATCGTCTAAATGATCATTATTATATAAATAAGTATAATTTTCTTTACCTGACTCAAAATTTTTATTCCCCATTTAGGTTGCGATGTGGTACCCAACGTTGGGTTGCTTAGCACAACTATGTCTCAACATCCAAATGCTGCTATGGTTTGTCCATAATTTTGATCTTTCCTTTACAAATGTGTTTTTTAAGGTTTTATTCTGAAAACAAACTGATATTTTTCAAATTCTTGTAATTTTTATTTACTGTTATATTTTCAATCAACACCAATACTATAAACTATTTAAAAAATATATTAACTATTTAACAGAATCGAATATTTTATGTGATTTCATTGTCAAGACACAAAAATATTCTAGTCACTTTAGATTCCTGTAAGAGCAGGATCGTCAACCTCTTGTAAACGAACCCGAACCAGCTGTGGGCATTCCCAAATGCTCAACTAGGTCATGGTTAAAAGGGTGGGTAAAAGAACAACACAATAAATACTGGAAGAATACGCCCAATCAAACACATGGGAAGAAATTCATAAAAGAACCATCAGAAAAAGTAGCGAAATATTTGTTCTCAATAAGCAGGAACAAACTACGCACCATAACGGGGCTTCTTACGGGTCCCTTTCCCACAAAGGAGCACCTGAACAAAATAGGGCTGTATAACGAAGACCTTACATGCAGAAGATGCTAAAAGACGCCGAAACAGCTCTGCATATATTATGCAACTGTGAGACGCTGGACCACAGGAGGCAGAAACTGTATGGTAGACCCCAAATGACTCCAGAAGACTTCTACAACCAACCAGCAAAGAACCCAAGAAAGAACCTGTATGAGCTAATACTGGGAACGGATTGGTTGAATAGGCTGTAGTTAGAACACTAGGAGGATCTACAATAAGCCTAGGAGGCTGAGTTAAGAAAAAAACACATTTTAAAGCCATCACCTTAGCAGCTTATACCTCCAATACCAGTGCCGTGCTGCCGGTTTTTCAATTGCCTACCATAAATTTAAGCAAATAGTTCTTATTATTTTGTTTTGTACTATAAAACAAACAATTTAATTTGGAAAAATATATAGTATTGGTTATGATTTCTAATGTGTAAAAAATGTATATATTTAGACTTTTCATGAATACTTAGAATAAATTCTACAGTTCGATAAATACAAATAATTCCTAATTATAAAACTTTGTACTGTCAGATATTCACACTATTACCTTAACTGGTTAAAAAATATTTTGTAAATAGCTATAAAATGAATGTGAAAATGTGTTTATGTTATTTCCGTTAAATTATTCAAATTTTATTAAGTTGAAATGTCGTTTGTGAGTAATTAATGTACAATGTAAGACACTCAATTTTAAGTTAATTTTAAACTCGGTGTACACACAAACATACGGCTATACCAATTTTAAGTTTAATTTGTATAGCATGTAATTTACTATTATAATAATAAAATTTAAATTTTGGAACTATTTGTATTATTTTTAACCAAAATCAACTTCTTGATCTTGTTGATTCAATACCGTTGAATACAACATAATTTTTAATTGATTTTCACGACTAAAATCGTGAGCACTTACAACAATTACATCATAGTAGCGGCATCTCTAAGTAAAACATTTAAACTTGTTGGGTTTTGCTCAATGCTGTCAACGAACCCAGAAATTATCTTTGATGTAATATTATTACCTACTACTTTACTTTTATAGATGGCAGTATAAGACACTTCGAGAGAAAATTTGTAAATTAAGAAGACTAAGAAGTAATTTTCCAAAAGAGAATAATTTCTTATACGCTTGTCCAACTACTCCTGGATAAAAAGAATGTGATCAATAAATAATCAGATAAATGAACGATTCAAAATGTTTTATTGTGCAATAAGGGAAATGCACTTTATATATTTTTTGAAAAATTATTTGTTTGAAATGTGCGGCTGTCGAAAAAAGAAAAATGTTAAAAAAACGGAAATCCTAAAACGAATTAAGATGTTAGTGTAGTTTGTGAACTAGAAGGAGGAATAGGACAGGATATATTTTGCTAGTGAACCACTTTGCAAACTGGTTCAAGCGTATGCAAAATTGTATTTCCTTTCATGGAGAATTATTGAAAAACCAGTCACTTTTTAATTCTTTGTACTTTCGAGATAAAAATAGCAACCAACGTAATTTATATAAAATATAATAAATATATGTGAATTATTGATCTAGGAGAGATTTATTATTCCAACTAGTTATGCAAAAAGCTACTGATCTGGAAAAGGTACCTACCACACAGAGTACTCACTACAACATAAGCAGATTTTAATATTTTTCTATAGAGCAGTTCTTCAGTGATTACGCTTGTCGTGCCTCTAATACAGCAATGCTAGTGAACCAAATTACCAATTACCTTCTTGGGACTGGGAACCAAATTACAAATTACCAAATTACCTAGAGGCTTGTAGTGTCGATTATAATAATTTGTGACGATCGATTTGTAAACAGTTTTTTGAGTTATAAGTTTTAATTATGAGTATCTAAGAAATTCGAAAGAAACAGGTATTTATACCGTTCGTTTTGTGCGAAAAATTTGAACCTCCCGTTAATATTATTCAAATCTTTATTTGTTTATTTCATTAATACGTTTTTGTACATTTTTATTTCTAAATTGTCGAAAGCCATTTGAAAGAACTTGTTCCATTCATTTGTATTTTTAGGATTAGCACTTATTAAAATAGATTTTAATTCAAATTAAGTAGAATCGTTCATCTTTTGTCTTTATATAAAAAAGGAAACAAAATTAAAGATATTTTTATTGAATAAATTAAATATCGGTTCCACGTCTCGTTGATCTTGTTTTTTTGTTATACATTGTGGTAGTCCCGATTTATTTAACACATATAAAAAAGTACCAAAATCTGGTTTAATGGAATAATGGAGCGAAAAACTTATGTATAAGAAACGATTGCATTGCGTAGGTGTGTTTAGGATGAGCTGCAGAAACGCAAGACAACGCGGGGGGTCGTTGACCATCATGTCAAGGCCAGGGCCTCGTTGTGGATGAATCAAGATAGCCGTGCGGTACCAGTGCGGGTACCAGCAAAACTGACAGTGGTGGTACTCCTACACATATTCCGTTGGTAATATTAACAACAAGAATCAATTAGTTTAAAGTTGGAAGTCAACGGTAAATTCCGGAAGTAAATTCCGTACTGCACATCAGCTAATTTATAGCGCAATGGTGTAGTTAAACAATGAACTAGTGTTATTAGTGTAGATTCTGTGTCATTCGGTCGTTTATACGAAAATGCAGAACAAGATCCTGGAAATACTTATTCTCGTCTTTTTCTTAGGGGTACAAGCTCAAGATGACTCCCTTTCCGGTAGCTTTCTTTCAGGTAAGATTCCGGTCGTCTACTTATTCACAAAATTATTATTATAAGTAGATCAACTTCTCAACCTGTCCTCCTTGTTGGACAACGGTGTTATATTATTTACTGTTATATATGACAATTTTTTTTTCAAATAAAATCAGTACTTTTTAATTAATTTCGATTTATCATTAATAAGTATAATTTCATAGTATTCTTAGCATAGTAATAATTAAAAGTAGCACATGAAGATTAATAATTTAATTGATACTTGCATGCGTATACCTACATATTATTTATTTTCGCTTCTTTTTAAATTACTCTTAAGAAATACAGAATATCACAAGTAGTAATCGAATAATTAATAATTTGGTAAAAGAGATTCTCTAGACGTGAACTAAAATAATTGGCAGGAATCCCGTTATGGTGGAACCGTATGAGTGGTCAACATGTAAAATCGTATTTTTAGGTTAAACATATTATGATAATGTTTAAACAAAACAATTTTACTGGAAAGTTTACATTACAATTTAATTGGGTCCATTGGAAAAGAAAATAGAGTGCCCCCATTGCTTTTGATGTATTTAAATAAGTTTTTATCGATAAATTCACAAACAGTTCTCAACTAAATGAATTTTTTTATCAAAATTGGCGCTTATAAAATATTTATTAACCCATTTCTGTTTTTTTCTCAAAGACAAAATTAATTAACTAAGAAAAGTTCATAACTTTGTTAATTTTAATGTCAGTTATTGGAAATTCAGAAATAACAAGAACAAACTATATAACTAAGGTAACCGAGACACAAAAATCCGAACACATAACAGCAAAAAAAGAAGACCAAGTTGTAAAAAAATTGATTCATAACTCCAGATATATTACCAAATCATTGTTAATTCATATAAATCATCCGCCTTGTTGTTATATGGCCCACCACAACTTTTTCAATTAAGAATCAACCCCCCACACTAAACTATGATATATTCTTATTCATAATTGGCTTACGGTAGATAAATAAATCACATACAGTCTACTTTTGCCGTATCAAGGCTATTATTGCACCTCTTTTTTGACTCACTCCCTTCGTGATACTCTTTTTTCTTCTGCAAATGCCCAAACAGTTTCAGTTTTCATATTTCTTAAAACTGGCTTCTCGTCTCCCAAGTCTTGTTCCTTAAGATTATATGTAGTGCAATGCATGGAGGCTTCTTCTCCCATTCAACAAAATATACATTCTTACTAATGCTTTTTGAGCTGTCCATACTGGCAGCAACTGTTCGAACACCTGTCAAAGCACTTAGTCCTACTATCCCTTATGCTCTCTTTTGGTCGTAGTCTCCCAGAAGTATACTTAATCGACTTCGCCCTAATAGATGTTTCCAATCCGATCTCCTGGTTCTTTCAGTTTGACCTGATACCGCAAATGATTCCGGCTTCCAAAAGGATATTTCAACTATTCTCTTTGCCATTCTATTCCAATGTATTCTGGAACCAACAATAGGGTGCCAATGTCTAGGATCATTAATACCATTTTAGAACTGGGCACACTTTCCTATGGCGTGAATTTCCGCTTCAAATATGCTCGAGACTTATCTCAACCTGTCAGAGAGTTTGATTCTTGATCCATACCCATCTAAGGTTTTATTAAGGCTATACCAACATTTTTTTCCTGACGTTTGATCTAAGCGTTCTTAAATTTGTAATTATCATATTTCTAGGTCTTCTGGACACAATAACCAGTACTGCTGACGTAAAAGACTGCCCGGGCGTATGTATTCACGCCATTGCTACAATACTTTGTTACAGTGTTTTGGAGGACGTCACTTGTCCATCATCAATGAAATGTTGTATATATTCCCCACTGCCAAATTCTACGATAACTGACGAAACACCAACTAAGTCTGAAACTACAACATTCCAATTTACCACAGTAACAATTCCGACAACGACTACACTGCCACCTACAACTACCTCCAAACAAGTAAGTACCGTTGACGAGATTTGAAGGAATAAACTCACTATTTTTCATTTTAGGTAGTAATTGAAAAATTTTCTAGTAATGTAACTACGATTAACGAGCCTGGTAAGAATAATTAGAGCTAGATCATTTTTTCAATATTCATTATTGTCTTTTCTCGTACAGGGTCCTGCAATAGTAGTGATATCAAAGGCGTATGCGTGGCTGAAAATATAGCAAATTACTGTGAAGCTATTCTAAACACGAATGATCTCTGCGCGCCAGGTTTACGATGCTGCGTATCTAGTGTCACGTTTGGAGATAAAATACCTGTCAATTTAGTGTATCCAAATAAGACTAAAACTAACTACAGTAAAGTCGAAACAAGAACAACTGCTAGGCCGTTTTTAACGACATCAATAATACCTACTAGAAGAACTACAGTCACTTCGATATCTTCTACAGTTCCAAAACATTGCCAAGGAGAATGTGTCAACGGATTATTTGCTCTTTTTTGTGACGAGATTGATTCCGAAGCCGAATGTGCTGATGAAGCCAGCTGCTGTCTTACTAATTCTCCTGTAAGTTTGTTTTTGATTAAAATGTTCAATTTAGAAAACTTACTGGTCCGATTGGCTTCGCTTGTATCAATAATTTCAAATATATGTTTCTTGTTCTCAGTCAGACAATGATCCAGAACCTGAGAAATCAGCATCTCCTACTTATCGACCCACCACAACTCCCAAGCCCGTGTCACGGGATCCCGGACCTATTTGCCCTGGATTTTGTCTATTAAACATAATGGCTGCGTTTTGTGAAAGACCTTCAGTTCTTATTCCGCACACTTCGAATTGCAAGAGAGGATCTGTTTGTTGTGACAACACTAGAGCAGCTACTTCTATGCTCAAGCCCAAGCCACATTATCCCTCGACTACGACCACGACGACCACTGTTGATCCCAGACCAGAATGTCCTGGATCCTGTATAGTATCTTATTTGAGTTTCACTTGTTTCAGTAAGTATATTGCTAAATTTAAATAATCATTTGAGCTCGGTCGACGTAGATCCGTCAAATTTTGAGAAAATATTTAATATATCAATCATAAGAGCGTCCTCTGTTTTAGGAAATGCTGAAATGACAGAAATTTTCAAATGTAAGAAGGGCGGAACAAAGTGTTGCGCGCCAAAAACACTTATTAAAGACGTTTTGAGCCAAAAGGATGATGCATCTGTAGAGGAAAACACTATACACTCCATGAGTATATCATATACTACAATATCTCCAGTCACTTACACACAACCTGCTAGTAAGTTGGTGGCTATCAGTCACATTACATTTTTTCCTCGATCTGGAAACTTATTTGTTCCATGTACTTTTAGCAACTGAAATGACCAGACTGGCTCCGACGACTTCCAGATCCCCAGTTTATAGTAAATATGTATGCGGTGTGAAAGGTAACACACGTTCAGGAAGAGTTGTAGGCGGTGAGGATGGCGAACAAGGAGAGTGGTGTTGGCAAGTGGCATTAATTAATTCATTGAATCAATATCTTTGTGGGGCTGCCTTAATTGGAACCCAATGGGTGTTAACTGCTGCACATTGCGTCACTAAGTAAGTAAAGCTACAACTAATATAATGATCATCATTTCCTGCTGGAAACTAGACTGTTTAAAACTAATATTACGATTCTTCGATAAAATAAAAGGAAAATGTATTTTCAGTATTGTCCGATCTGGTGATGCAATCTATGTACGTGTGGGAGATCACGATCTAACCAGAAAATACGGAAACTCAGAGGCGCAAACTTTAAGAGTGGCAACAACCTACATTCATCACAACCATAACAGTCAAACATTGGATAATGACATTGCTCTTTTGAAGCTTCACGGTCAAGCAGAATTGAAGGATGGCGTCTGTCTTGTATGTTTGCCCGCTAGAGGTGTTAGTCACGCTGCGGGAAAAAGATGCACCGTTACTGGTTATGGATATATGGGAGAAGGTATTTATTATAAATACTTTTTCGGTTAAATTGAATCAATTATTATTAATTTTTTTCATGTAGCTGGTCCAATTCCACTGAAAGTAAGAGAAGCTGAAATTCCCATTGTAAGTGATGCTGAGTGTATAAGAAAAATAAATGCAGTAACTGAGAAGATATTTATACTTCCTGCAAGCAGCTTTTGTGCTGGAGGTGAAGAAGGAAACGACGCCTGTCAAGGTGATGGAGGAGGTCCATTGGTATGTCAAGACGATGGGTTCTATGAATTGGCAGGACTTGTTTCATGGGGATTCGGTTGTGGCAGATTAGATGTACCGGGTGTATATGTTAAGGTTTCGTCATTTATTGGTTGGGTCAATCAGATTATTAGCGTTAATACTTTGTAACTGTTATTTTTAGAAACTGAACCAAAAATATTAATGACGTTATATTTATTTTGAAAATTTCACTCGTAGTTTTTATAAACAAACGAGCTTTTAGATATGAAAGCCTTGATAATATTTAAACGCATTCTAATTAAATTTGGATAAGTAAGAAACAAAATTTCAAATAGAATATCGAAAAAGACAATGTCAATAAATAATATGATGACATTCAAAGTTATTTTGAATATTATTAACAGTGCATGGTAACGTTTTTGGCACGACAAAAATTAAATACACTGAATTTAAAAAAAAAATTTATATTATCTATCCCAAGTCAGAATACAAAAGTTTCCGTTTCAAATTAATGAAAATAAAGAAAAACAAAGACGAGTCTGCTACTGAAATGATTGGAGCTGAACTTATAATATTAAAGAAAGAAACTTTTGATAAAATGAAAACTATTTAGACACAGCAAATACCTTATTAGCATTGGATCCGTTTTTACTTTAACTAAGGTTTTTGGCGATTTCCTACCAGTGCACATACTATAAGAAAAGGTCGTTATCTACTTTAAAAAAATTAAATTCGACAGGTAGCAACCGATTATTTTATTACAGGAAAAGCACAACTTATTCTAAGCTCTACTGTCCCAATGTATTCTTACTCGTTATACAAGATATAATCTTCCCCTTATAAAATCTTATTCTACATGGATGTTTTATAATCATTTTAAGAATAAGTAAAATTACGAGTGAAATGGTTTGTTGTAAATATTTTATAATTAATTAAAAATCGATTTTAAAAACTGTTACCAAATAAGTACTGTCTGTTAAAATAAATTTTTGTATTGCAATAATTTTTTTCCCCGATTTTCAAATGTAATTGCAACATTAAACATTTTAAACAGCAAATCCTTGAAACTTTTTCAGGTTTCAGAACAAAATACATCATTTTTATGTTTAACATCATTGTCAGCGTTTACAATAATTGACCATGCTGTTGTCCAATTTCTCAACTTCCTCCTAATTATTGTGTTTTTGGTGTACCTAGGCATTCGTTGAAACATGAAAAAACCTATTGTGTCCATTTTTTACTTAGTTCCTGAGGAAAATCTCAGAGACTAGTGTCTTATTCTCGTCAAAAAGGATCAGCTGTCTCCCTGGATTCTTAAAAGAACTATTTTTTCTTGCTTTAAAGCAGTAGAACAGACGAAATTTAAGAGTCAGCTGTTTTCTGTCTTCTCTGCAAATTTTATTGGTTTCGGTCGTTTGTTTGGAAGATTTTGTTTTAAAGTTCTCTTGGTTATAAATTTAATAAGAGATTGAATTAAATGCTTATAAAATGGACGATGTAGATGAATGCTTAGTGTCCATGTCTGTTAGATATGCATACAAATAATAATAAATTTATGTGTTGATCTTCGTTCTAGTTATCAAACTAGTTTTAATTAATTCATGTATTTTTTCATTTTTTTAATTTAAATTCTTTTTAAATTGAAATATGAAGATTTGGGATATGTTGTCAAAAGTGCAGACCAATTGCGGAACTAGCCAAACGTTACACCCATGCCCAATCCCTTGAGAGATGGGATGAAACCAAAGGATGCAGTCTTGCCAGGATCACCCCGGGCGACCCTGGGAAGCTGGCGTCGAAGAAATATTTGGCGATGACTAGGAAAAACCTACGTTTAACAGTAGGATATCTGAATGGCAACTAACTCCATATTATGAGGCTAGTGGACACACTTCTATGCATGTATGATGTGTGAACAAGAAGATGAAACTGTCAGGCATGTCTCATGCGAGTGTCCGGAGTTATCGCCAATAAGAGAGTGTGTGTTCGGTGAGTCTTAGCCTACACCTGCCGATATAAAGGAGATGTCTCCCAGTGACCTGTCCACCTTCCTGGGAAGGACAGGATGGACGATGACCCAGGAGGACAACTCCTCGGGAGGATGTTCAATGGGTCACATGTGGCCTAAGTGCTGTGAGCCTACACTCATCCTCCCTACAGCAAGCTTTTGTTTCTAAAGAAGTGAAAAAGGTGAATTTTTTAAAACAAATCGTTTAGGATAAGGTAGACTCCGTTTCACATAAGAA